>JAODYD010000023.1:304575-599473 GCA_026262445.1 Bipolaris bicolor
TTTTTTTTTTGTAGCGAGAAACATCTGGTGTCGCAGTACGACCACTCCTCTTACAGTCTAGCCACATATGAATTCCCAGTCTGGTCCTACCATGGGAGCTTTTGCGTGTCCACCAAGCAGGATAGGTACTTCCTGTCTGCCACTGTCAACCCTCCATCAGGCCCCTGTATTGGGAACTTTTTCATGTCCACCGAGCTCCAACACGAGCTTAGCTACTCGGGACCGTGAGACTGGCGAGCACGGAAGTCGAGGCGGACGCAGCGATGGAGTACCTGGGCATTGAACAGGAAAGTTGCTGGACAGTTCTTTGTACTCTTGTTTCAAACTGTTTTTCAGCAGAGCGGTAGCGCTTTTAGTGTAGTCAAGGGTATTCCCGATGGCGTTTAGCATTGCTTTTCCATATGGAGTATATGCCCGTGGTGTCTGCATGGATGTGGATCATTTAGCGAGTTGAAATGGCTATCCAGAAACACAGGTTGTGCACCTTGCCGTATGTGCAAAGAGCCAAGTCGTCGTTTTTGCATTGTCGTAAACATCGTGATATAATCGTTCATCTCGGCATGTTGCTCACAACACATCCACACCCCAGACTCATAATCATTATCATACAGAAAATATCCTACACATATCATACATTCCCTCTCCCCTACTACCTCCCCTTCCCCTCTCCCCCACTCTCCTCCTCCTCTCTAACCCTCACCTCCCCCGCCTGCATAATCATCTGTGAAATCGAATTCGGGACATCGTCCTCGCTCTCATAAATCCGCTCATACCCCAAGCGTCCCCTCAGCACCCTCCTCGCCTCCGCTAAATTCGATATATCACTGACCCACATCACGCCGCCCAGCGCCATTATGCCCACACTAGCACAGTTCATGGTGGCGAGGTTGAATGCCTGGCACGCGTCGGCGAAGGGGCTGAAGTACTCGTGCGGGTTGGTGTTGGGGGCGAAGTAGGAGGGCGTGAGGCGGATGTGGCGCCGGTGGATGGCGCGCCGGGTTAGGGTTGTGGAGAGGAGGAGGCAGGTGCTGCCGAGGAGGTAGATGGAGAGTTGGTGGAGGGAGCGCGGGGAGGTTATGGGCGGGCGTTGGTATGTGGGTTCGGTGGGAGGTTGTGGGGGTGGAGGAGGGGAGGGCGCTGCAGGAGCGGGAGGCGGTGGAGGCGGTGTGGTGGGTGAGCGCATCATGCTACGGATGATTGGGAGGTTTTTTAGGGTTTCCATTGTGTATGGCGGTGCTGTGAGGTGCGCGGGGAGAAAGTGATGTAGGCTTAGTGGTGCATTTCTGAGTGTGTTGCGGACTCCCGAGGTGGATTGTGGAGTTGGATGAGTGGGTTCGGGTTTAATCGAGAATTGAACGATTGACGTAATGAAAAGAGGGATGTTTGTATTGTTCGTTTTTCCAAAGGAGTGCGGAGGTCTCAGAGTAATGGCGCGGGGAGTCTGCTGGAGGGCGTCACAAAAAAGTTGCCATGGGACCGCGGTTGGTGGACCCTTTGATCCGTGCGCGAACATGCTTAGGATCCCTGCAGTATGTTCGTTGGTCCCTGATGCATGTGTAGTAGGTCGCTGTAGGCATGAGAAGCATTACCAGAGCACCTTGAGAATCAGGTTGGTAGCTTCACAATAGCAGGTCACCTCAATTAGTTAACTCGACTACCCCAGACTTTTCATTCATTACCCCCCATCTATCTAAAGTGTTGGTATGCAAGCAAATGATATGCAACAAGAAACAAATTCCCCTTCTTTTCAAATCGTCAACCACTAATGTTTTCCCATAATCGCTCCCTAAATTATCCAACATGACTCCAGAGTCTAATATCTCGACCGGTGCACCGGCCGCTGGGGGCCCTGCATCATAGCCAAACGAGCCGGGTTCATACCAAAAGTCTCGGCTTCCGATGGCTTCTCCGTCGCCTCAGCCTCCTCAGTACCAGCATCTTCACCCTTCTTGCCAGCCTTGGCCTCCTTCTTCTGCTTACGTTCGCTTTGTTTCATTTCGAGCTCGGTCTTCCTGACGCGATCGCGGGCGCGCTCGTCGTGGAGCTTCTCGTTCTTGGCTGCGATTTTGGATCTGCGGGCTTCGCTGTTGCCGCCGCCTCCAGCACTGTTTATCTTGTTAGCTTTGCGCTGACTGAATAAAAAGAATGTAGGGCGTAATATCAGCATACCTTAGTTCGACATTGATCTTTCTGCCCTCCTTCTTCTTGGGGTCAGGGAAGACGGAATGGTGGTACTTCTTCAAGCATGTCACCATGCGGTCGAATCGGTCAAACTCAACAAAGCATGTGCCCATGAACTTGTCGCTACCCTTGTATGTACGTAGGCGAATCTCGCTGGGCTTGATCTTTTCGAAGTGCTTCTCGATTTGCTCCTTGGTTGCAGAGTAAGGAAGGTTGCCTGGGAGTTGTTGGTTAGCGGTTGGTAAGCAGCGTATGTGCATGACTATACATACCAACAAAGACGATGAAGCGACCTTGGTTGGCTTCGACTGCAGCCTCAGCTTCCTCTGCCTCCTCAGCGTTTACTTCCTCGGTGACTTCTACGTCTTCCCCGGCAGCTTCACCATTGGTTTCAGCTGGAGCTTCTCCGTTGGTTTCGGCAGAAGCTTCGCCATTGGTCTCTACATCGTCAGACTTTTTTGCCTTCTTTTCTTTCTTCTCTTTCTTTTCCTTCTTGTCCTTCTTCTTGTCCTTCTTTTCCTTCTTCTCGGACTTGGACTCAGTGTCTGCACCATTGGCCTCTACCGGAGCGGGCTCCGCTGTGCCATTCTGCTCCTCAGCAGCGTCTTCCATAGGCGTGTCCTCAGTCTTGGCATCATCCTTGCTCTTCTTTGACTTTTTCGACTCTTTATCTTTCTTTTCCTTCTTCTCCTTCTTCTTGTCCTTTTTGGCTGGCGCATCAGTCGCGTCGGGCATTGGCTCGTCGTCGTTGACGCTGATAAAGTTTTCGGACTTCTTCATCTCGTCGATGAGGGCAGCCTCCTCTACGGGGGCATCTTCGGGGGCGTCGACATTCTTGGACTTTTTGGACTTTTTGGATTTCTTCTCCTTCTTGTCCTTCTTTGCGTCTTCTACAGCCTCAGTGGCGGATGCTTCTACATTGTCCTTGTCCTTCTTCGATTTCTTATTCTTTTTGTCTTTCTTTTCCTTCTTCACCTCTACAGCTTCGACTGCAGGCGCATCCGAGGAATCTTCGACCTTCTTGGATTTCTTGGATTTCTTAGGCGCATCCTCTGCTGCCTCAGTATCGCGCTTGCGCTTCTTCTCGACGTTGTCAACCTTGGACTTGGACATGATGGCGGCGCAAAAATGTTGGAGAAATGTTGTAGCGTCGCGAAACGAAATTCCGAGCCCTTGAACTTTTTCTGCCGAGCGGTGAGCGCGAGCGCCGCCTTGGCGCGTGAACAACGGATGGCCGCAAAGAACATCTGAAGAAAAGGCAAAGCAATTGTAAACGACAATGCGGCCGCCGGCGCATCTAGCAAAGCTGCCACGGGGCGCTTTGAAGCCCCCAAGAAACCACACGCCCAATCCTCCTTGTCCGCGCCAGTTCTCTTACAGGCACCCCCGCCAATTCCTCGTTGCCCACCAGGGCTCTGCGCGGCCACAACTCCCGTTCCTATACCCCTCCGGCCAGCACCTCTCCAACGGCCAGCTCCAGCGTCTATTCTCCATCAGCGCAAATCACAAGAAGTTCATTAAAGAGACTGCAAAATTGAGTGTACGATACAGCATACTCATCTTCCTCCTTACGTCATGCTTCAGTATCGCAAGTTTGGGCATACTGAGCGAACAGCAAGAGCGGGCGTTTCCGTCGCCCCATGAATGGAGCCTGATCACAAGGTTCAGATTTAGGAGAGGAAAGTGGTGGCAGGTTCCAGAAAATAACGAGGAAGAAGGTTTTCCAAATTGGGCCCGAGTCTACTCAGAGCTGGAATATGCGCTGAATCGGCTTGAGAACCCAGACAAGGACGGAGCTGGCCTTATGGAACAAGAAGAGGGAGGAATAGTAGTCCCAGGGGTGGGCAAGGCAGGCTTTGATATATCGGCAAAGAGCGACGAATGGCGGCAAGGTTACTATGAAGTGCTCATGGGCATGGCCAGTGCCGCAGAGCGACTGGATGGATGGGTTACAGACAAATGGAGAAGGAATGTCTGGGCACCAGAGTTCGTTCCATCGGCCACAAATCCGCGACCGAAGGCTGTGCTTCCTGGAATGCCTGAAGTACCGGACGAGGAGCATCGTGTGCCTGCTGCTGAAGCACCAGAGTCTTTCTATCTCAAGATCATCACATCCAAGGGATTTACCACATATCAAAGATTATCTGCTGCCTTGGGATATGCCGACTGGCTCAGCTTCCGAAAGCTTCCAGACTCTGCTGAGGAGATGTACAGATGGGCACTAGACATTGCTATCTCTGGCCTCCCAACCTCAGAGCCCTCTGAGGTTATTGATCGAGAGACTGGTGTCCTAGCTTCTACCGCACCAAAAAACTCAATCACTCCTAACGTTATCTATGCTGCTACAAATCTCGCTATATTCTTTGCTGAGCAAAGAAGAATCGCATCCGCATTACCCATCTTTGTATCTCTACTCCGGGCTCGTATCGGTGCAGACGAGGCGCGTACACCCACTATTGCACCACAAAAGGATTCAAGCTTGGTAGGCACATTAGTCAGTCTTCTCCGTGAGCCAGATTACCCTCCGGTTCCGCCCTCGGGAGATGAACCTCTTCTGCGTAAAGAGAGTGACCGTTGTGAGGAAGCTGCGCTTAAGAACTACATTGGCGAAATACTCTTCGCGACTGCAGGGTCGTCTGCTACCCAGCGCCAGCAGGGCCTTTCTTGGGTCCGTGACGGAGTCTCAACCTCCAAGATTGCGCAATCTCTAGATGCTATACGCACCAACGACGATCTTCGCAAGAAATGTGAAAAGTGCGAGGAGGTTGGCCTGGAGTCATGGGGAAAGATTATGACTTATCTTGCTGCCGAAGCTAGGGAGAAGCGCGACAAGGCAAAGAATGGAGGTTTGTCAAGTTTGATGTGGAAAGTCAAAGGGACTAAAACACTAGATGAGGAAGTGGAGAAGCTGGAAGGCGAGGAAGAAGGCGTCACACTCAGGCTGAACAAACTGAGGAGCAAAATGCTGAAGGAAGAGTACGAAGAGATGGATCGCAAGTATGCACGGACTTTTGTATTCTAGTAGCTGACTGTACCATATATTTTACAGCAGGCGATAGTGTCAAAGACTACGGAAGAGCTTGTCGCTTTGCGTCGTGTCTTGACTATCAGACCTTTCCTGAACACTGCTTCCCCCCACGTGTAAAGTGATTCGCTCTCGGTAAAGCCTTGATGTAGTGTGATGTGTGAGCATGGGATAGTGCATGTGCGCAGAACGACTGTTCAGGGGCATCACAAGGCAGAGTTCTACTCATGTTCGCCATCCCCTTTGGGAAGGTCACACTGCTCGGCTATCAACACTCCTGTTTACTCCACACCTGAGATTCTCGTTTCGCTCGTGAGCGCCATACAGTCACCAGACCCAGCTGCTGCAGACATCCCTTTCTTTTTCTTTCCAAGCGCAATAGACGTCGGCGGTCCTTATGCGCAAAAAGGCAACTCACAGCGAGTTTCTTGGCCATAATTCAGCTCGGAAATCGCCAGCTCCCAACGTGGACATGCTTTTCGCGCTTCATTAATCCATCGGCTACGCCTTTGCCCTATCAAAGTCGCTGCATCCCTGGGCTGAGATCGCCACATAAAGCCACCAGCCTTGCATTAGGGCCCGCGCACATGGCGGCCAACCATGCACGCCACATCCGCCTGCCACCACGAGTGGGACGGAATCCGATTATTTGCCGTTTACTTGCCTCAGGTCTCCACGTGTGATGGCGTTCTTAGTTTATTGGTAGGGCCAAGATGCTCATCTGGACAAAATCAGCGAATGAGAATGCAGCGAAGGTGTATGCATACATAGATGGGTGGGACTTGCATTTAAAGGTGTGTGTGTGGAAGCAATAGTAGGGGGATAATACATCTATGCAAGGCACTGCGAGGACAGACTAAAGGAGTTCACTCAGCTGAATGGGTCTTGTGTGCAAGAGGTGCAGATATCATATAAGATAACCGTCATGGCGACGCTCACTACAAGCCTGGTTTCCTTCTTTCGTTCATTAGAAACACAGGAATCATGGGTTTGACATTGCTCATTGCCGTTGTGACAGTCGCTGTGTCCTTGGTGAACGGAGCACCTCTCTCACAAGAAAAAAGACAAGCACCAAGTGGTGTACCCGACTATGTCTTGAAGTATGGTGAGTTGTCTCTCTCTTTCCCTCGAAGAAAGGAAAGTCTTCTAATATCATACAGCTCCAATCGTATATCTTCACTCTGAAGAGAAATATTACCCAACCGACCTTCAATCATTCCTCACCCATACTACCCCTCGCGTAGACTTCAATGAAGTCCCTGGTCCTTCCAAGCCCCTAACGACCTCAAATCTGGATCAAATGGCCAGCAATGTTTGGCTTACTTCCAATGACGATGTTACAACAGATCCTACATGGATCAAAGGCACCAAACCTAACGCGAGTGGTAAAACTGAGGGCGCAACAACTGCAGCCATCATCGTCAACGACAAGGGAAATGGAAATGTAGATGCCTTCTACATGTACTTCTACGCCTACAATTACGGCGGAGAGGTACTGGGATGGAAGCAACTAAACTTTGGTAAGTTACATCCTCATCTCTCCAACCAAGTCCACCATAACCACCCGTGCGTATCACAATACTAACACACACCACCCAGGCAACCACGTCGGCGACTGGGAACACACCATGGTCCGCTTCTCCAACGGGCAACCCACCGCAATCTGGTTCTCGCAGCACGCCAACGGCCAAGCCTTCCGCTACTCAGCCGTCGAACGCGACGCCACTGGCATCCGCCCCATCGCCTACTCATCCAAAGGCTCGCACGCAAACTACGCCATGGGTGGGACCCACGACCACACGATCCCGAATCTCAACCTGCCCGGCGGCGTCCTCGAAGACTACACCAACAGAGGCACCGTCTGGGACCCGCTGCTCAGCGCCTGGTACTACAAGTTTACGCCCAGCACCAACAAGTTTGAAGCGTACGATGGACAGGCGCCCACCGCCTGGCTCAACTTCAAGGGCAGGTGGGGCGACCAGGAGTATCCCGAGAGCGATAAGAGACAGTTTAAGCTTTTTGGCCAAGCCAAGTTTTCGGGGGGGCCGACGGGGCCCGCGGATAAGCAGTTGAATCGCGACAAGGTTTGCCCTGAGAATGGAAAGCTTTGTATTCTGAGGAGTATACTTGTGCCGAGGAAGGCGGGGAAGGATGGGGCGTTTGCGGAGAGGGATGAGGTTGTGGGGTGAGGGTGGATCTGTTGGCTTTTTTATTTTATTTTTCTAGTAGTTAATGTTTTTAAGATTTTATATATCCAGAGAGGAGGACGTGAAGGGATGGTTTCCCTGTGATTGGACATGAACTGATGGAGATAATTTTCAACACACATGTTTTATGATATGAGAGTGAAGCTTGCAGGCAACGGATTTTTTTCTCGCAGTATCATGCTTTGGATCTCTTCTAATCGTCGCTCATTCTTTACGAGGGTAAATGCAAGGCAAAGAGGTATTGTCCAAGTGAATTGTCTGTATTGATTGTTAATATTCTGGATCCATATGCTTGTATTAATATTCTGCATTCAATCAATAGAGGACTGCCGTTTTGACACAGTCCTATGTAGACAAAGGTTTGGAAGGTACCAAGTTGACACTTTCTAAATTCTTAAGATTAGCTATGCCTTATTGAGACGGTATATTCGGAGACATCGTACATGCTATTTTTGGTAAGACACGCATCAAATCTTCCGGAAGGTGGAGTACCCTGTACGTAGGTAACCTATGATGAAAACTGGAGTGCTATCCAAGTAAGTTGTTTGGGCCGGAATGACGGGCCATCGTAGTCAGCTTATTTTGAGTTGTAATCATATTTGAATAAATTGTATCTTGCAACGTGCCATCCTTGTGGGAATACCCGCCCCCGGCCTCGTATAGTCGTCAGCATCGCGATGTTTTGAACAATGAATCCCACATCAATGCATTATACAAGGAACAACATCTGAAATTACAGTCTGGTTTCTTCCAGTGCACTATGAACGTGTGCGTTTACTTTCGCAATCTAATGCTACCAACAGTTCACTGACAACATACGGAGCACACCGATGAACCGCTTTCAGTATTGTATACTTTCGTCAAAATACCCCTCACCAAGTTACCGGGTCTACCGGGGTCGTAGATTTCGGCGCGTGGGAGCAACGGATATAAGCCCAAGTATATAAACTCTAATCTGGGCCCATAAAGAGCTCTTTGAGTATTTGTCCAACTCAGGTCTTCCGATCCTTCTCGCACATATTTACAAAATTCCCACAAATAGTCTCTACGATGCGATACCAAGTTTTCAACGTTATCCCTGCTGTATTGCTCTTTGCAGGTTTTGCATCTGCCACCCTTACCATACGCAATCCCATTTGCCAGCCTGCGAGTCCTAGTAAGGGGGTACGTATATCCAATGGTGTGATCTATAACAGATTATGTATGCTAAAAGCGAGAACACAGGATCCTCCTGGAGATTGCTGTGTGGACGATATTAAAGCATGCCGAAAGGTGTGTGCAGATAATGTAAGTCCACATGACAGCTTGACCAAATGGCATACACTATGAAACATGGCTGATGTTAGAGCAGTGCGATGGTAGTGATGATTTGTTTCAATCGGCATGGATTAATCCTCAGGGGACTTGTGACTGCCACTGTTACTTTTGCTGTACTATCTTGTAGTAGTGCCTTAGGAGCCATTGTAATTCATGCTTTAAAAGCGTGGCTATGTCATTGTCACATGAAGGGGATCCGTGGTATTTGTTTCAAGCGTTAGGCATGAAAATAAATTCATGACCAAAAATCTTGGAAGGTCTAGTAGGTGGAGGCTACCGAGAAGCACGCGGTGTAAATTCGTTGCTGGGCTGAGCGTCTTGACTATAGTATATCTATCGCCACTACACTCCACTATTCACATTCCTCCAAATATCTCAATATCAATCTTTTTGTGAACGCAAACAGCAATAAAGAGGTCGTGGGGCCACGTGACATGGTCCTGAGAAGAGCGGAAGAAATGAATGTCTCAAAAATGACACAAGCACCAAGCCAACCCCAAACGCCCTTTCAAACATGTTTGTATACCTCCAATCAACATGTAATGTGATGCAAGACAAAACCGAGGAAACCAGTGAACGATGATTACGCCATTGACGTACAAATGGCCAGAGGAAACCAAATGCGCCTTGTACTAACCTCACAGCGGCCTAGCAGATGATTAAGCCGACTTAGTAAACTGCATTTTATCGCGAATCCAACAAGAACTCAAGACGCATTTGTAAATATTCGTGCTACAGCCACGGGGCGCTGCAAGTAAGCATGCAGTCAGCACGCCTGTAGGACCTTATTAGCCAATGAAACTACACGCATTAGACTAGCGGACCCGGGTTGTAGTTTGTGTATGCTGGATCGATAAGAGGACATGTTAAACGTGTTTATGAATCATCGAACTGAGGGGTTTTCATGGCGTTCGTGACAAATAGTGGTGCCCTTTGGAAGAAATGCGATGCGTATATAGTCTTGCAAGATGATCGCAGGGAATGGCAATCAACTCTTACTTACAGAAACACAGTCCTCAACTTGCACTCGATTGATTGATAAACTTAAGTTAGAAGATCTGCTAGCATGCCACTTTCAACTGATACCCAGGTGCTAGAGACTAGCAATGGTCTCGTTAGCACACTTCGCGGAATGGCTGGCGATGCAGCAAAAAGTTTTCGACCAGGTTCGTTGTTCTCCCCTTGCATGACCCTTTCAGGTCACTAACACCCACTCTCAACGCAGCCCACGCAAAAGGCCATCTCCTAACCGGAACTTTCACACCTACCTCCTCCGCCGCCGAGCTGACGTCAGCCCCGCATTTCAACGCTGCATCCACACCTATCACCATCCGCTTCTCCTCCTCAACCGGCTTTCCCAAAATCCCCGACACAGACGCCAACGCCAACCCACGGGGAATTGCAATCCGATTTCACCTTCCGGAGCAAAACGGCAAACGGCAGCACACTGACATAATCGCCCATTCTACTAAATACTTCCCCACACGCACAGGAGCCGAGTTCCTCGAATTCCTCAAAGCAGCAACAAGCAGCAATGCCGCCGAAGCCGTCCCCGAGTTTCTATCTCGCCACCCCGAAACCGCGCGATTCCTACAGGATCCCAAGCCCAGTCCTGAGAGCTTTGCTACGGAAAAGTTCTTTGGCGTAAACGCGTTCAAGTTTGTCAAGCAAGATAAAGTTACCACGCTGCGATATCGCATTGTGCCTGTTGCAGGCGAGCAGCATGTCGATGTTGAAGCGCTCAAGAGCAAGTCTGATACCTACCTTTTTGACGAACTGACACCGCGTCTTGAGAAAGCTCCGATTGAGTTTAAGCTTCTTGCGCAGATTGCGGAGGAGGGCGATGTGACGGATGATGCGACGCAGATTTGGTCTGAAGAACGGAAAGTGGTTGAGCTGGGTACCATCACGATTGAAAAGACGCTAAGGGAGGATGAGAGTTTAGAGAAGCAGAGGAATGTGATTTTTGATCCTATTCCGAGGGTTCAGGGTGTGGAGCCGAGTGATGATCCGCTATTGGAGATGAGGGCTAATGTATATTTAATTTCTGGGAAGCAGAGGAGGGAAGCTGAGCCTGTAAAGAGTGAAGTGGGGAAGACTACGGATGCGGCGGTGGCTGCTACGTAGAGATGTGTGTTTTGGGGGTTTTGGATATATTGAAGGCAGCCGAATCAGCGAATGAATCATATGCGTATTGCTCACGGTTTCTTACACCGTTAGCTGTCTCCTTTGTGGAATTAGGATGTCACCCACTTCCGGTGCCCCCTGTTAGCTGCAGCAGTGTTACAGAAGTTAATACTAAGATCTAACTTAGCGGCTACATCTAGAATATACGGCTTCGAAACGAAGTATCACGTAGAGGAAATATCAAGCTAGCTACAAACAGTTTAATTGAGGAGCCAGCCTCTCATCGGTCAAGTTGGAAAAGTAATAATAGGTTAAGTTCTAAACTAACAATAAGGCTATAATAAGTGTCAACCTGCGTAATTACTAGAACTATTTTCTCCTCCGCCGGTCATGAGAACTGTTAAGCTAAATTAGCATAGCTTGGCCCACCTTGACACGTTTGATGGGTCGGCAGTAACGTTGGGGGTACCATACAAAGCAAAACGACTTCAGCTGAGAACACATTAGCTAATGAACAGGAAACTTCAGCCGAAGAGACCTCAGCTGACAGCAAATCAAGCAATCCTTAGATGAACTGAATTTGAAGTGAAGTTTAAGTAACTGTTATCAATCGGTGTCCTATAGAGGATAGATCTGCATTCAGTGACACCGTCGTGCAGAAGCCATATGGAAGCACAAATTGATGCTGCGTCTATATAAGCTCCGAGAGCTGCTTGTTTGACACACAGAATTCATTTCAAAGCAGATCAATTCATCAATCTACTTCTAATATGAAGCTCATTAGTGCTACCCTTGCATTCCTATTCGGCGCAGCTCCGACCCTAGCAGCCGTCGGTGGCCGTTGTTCAAACAACTGGGGCGATGACTGCATTTGCCTCGACTATAATTTATGCCGCGATAGATGGGGCGGTATCGCTTACACTGGATATCCTGGTAATTGGCCTTGCCCTAATGACCCTGACAACATCATGGCGTGCGTCGTCCCCGACTGCCCGGGCCACGGCTCCGGCACTCAGTGCCTATGGAGAGAAGGTTGCCGGTCCTTGAACGGCGGTAAGTCGTTTGATTTTGGCAGCTCTAGATATGACGCAGTCTCTGATGTGCGTTGCAGATCGCGTTTGTCCAGGTGGAAACGACTTTGTCTGCTGCAACCATAACTACCTTGGAGGCTAAGTGGAGTGGCATCAACGGCTGGGTCGGAATTACATGAGGTGCCTATATGAATCAATTTGTCGGGAAAGCGGAAGAGATCACCTCTATGATGAAAATGATAGTACACACGAGTAAATAATTTGATCCTTATGCGTTTGTAGTGACATGCAATATACAATATAACATCGGTCACTGCGTAGCGGGACACACTGCGTGGCGAGCCGCTACAGACACGCCCCGACATGATAAACTCTACGGCAGATTACAAGAATACACATTCTTAGAATAAGAGTCTTATAATATATATAATATGACGATGTAGTAAAAGCGTCACGCAACCACCTCGCTGTAGCTAGTAGTAGGTGCGTCAACAGCTTATAGATCTTATCGAAAGTGTGCTAAATTTCAGCTTGTTATACTATTATTCTATTCTAGGCACTGAGCTTGAGATAGAGAGTTTGACATGCTTCTGTAATGGTTCTAAGAGCCCGCTAGAAGTGCTAGACAAGAAAGATCTGCACACCTAGCTTAAAGTAGCTTAGGTGTAATATATCGCTGCTAAACACTATATCTATAGCTACAGCTGACCTGCACCGGTTATAGGCTTCATAAACTTTTTAGCAAAAGAGGATTGTAACATTATAGATGCTGGTAAGAGCTGAGCAAAGCTAACCCCCCTTGCTGCGAGAAAGAGCGCAAAGTGTAGATACCAGAAGCCGATTCTGCAAGCCAGTGAGCGTAGCAATTGCTGAACATCTTTATCGGAAATGTTGTGGTCCCACGACCTGCATGTACACTTCAAGTACTACACCAACCCCAAAAGCGTAAGCCCTCGTGATACGTTAGCTATTCATGGAATACGTCAAGTATGCAAGGGTCGATTGAGTTCAGCCCTTTCACCGTTTGCCACGCCGTTGCCACAATCGTACGGAATATTCACTGTGGTGATCATTACCAAAGGAATTCATGCCGAGAACCCTGATATTCTAGTCTTCAAGATAGCCAGGGTCTTCTACGACAGCCAATCAAACAAATCAAAAGGATATTCCTAGTTACTTAGCAGCACCCCACAAAACAGTCTTGCACTACATTCCCTTGTTCCCTCCAACCATCTTCGTTTAAAGCGTGTTACCACCTGGTGATATCTTTTGTCATAGACCAGTCCCAACCCGTATACCTAGCTTCAACACCGCCACGCCACGCGAAAATTCCAGCAGCGTTGTACGCATGCAGCGCCATATACGTAGTGTGTGGCCCAGTAACCGGGCATTGCCAACTTGGCATAGCTCACCCCGACAAGTATCCGATCGCACCTGCACCCGGATCCAGCAAATTATTTCAGCTTATTTCCGCCATGCTGACCGGTAGACGCTGGTGCTACAATGTCACCGTTTGGCTCGAGTCCTTGCCTCGATAAGAGTACAGTTTGTAGCACCTCCTATCCCATTTCTTCCCCTGCCATCTCGTACATGCAAGCAGGTATCATTGTGGCGTTTCGACCCCTCTTTTCTCCCTCTGAGACAAATGAGAACGTCGTCTGACACAGCCGGGTAAGCCATCGCGCTACAAGGCATTTCTACCGTTTTCTTTGATGGATTGTGGCGTGGTGTTTTGCGCAAGTCACGGATGGACGGAGGGGCGGCCCGGCCAATTAGCGTTAAAGGCAGGAATTGCGGGGAGGGCGTGATGAGGTTGGTCTTGGCGATGGCCGTTATTCTGAGGCAACGGCTGAACTGCCCTTGGCATTGCTGGTGTGTAGATGGATTGATTGGTGGGTGAGCTCAGCTTCAAGAAACGGTGCAGCGCCATGTTTCTTGAGAGGGTAAGTGCGTCGGGAGGTAAAGAGGGGGATGGGGTTGACGATTGCGGACACTAGAGTATGGTTGCTATTACTATGTGGATTGGGGTTTTTTTTGGCATTCTATATGGATGAGTGGAACTTATTGCACATGCTATTAGATACTATTGTCGCATTATAGATGCATTTTGGATGTCAGTGCGAATCGTGCTGAAAACAACTAATCGAGTTAATACGGTCCTTCGTGATACGGGGGCGGAAGAGCACACCTCGAGCCGTTAAGCCAGTATTACCTCTCTCATTCATTCGTCAGAACGCCATTACCCGAAATCAGGCTGACTGTTTCCGTCTTTGCATTTCCCGCTTTCCTCGAAAACTAGTTTTCAGGTCACTTGTCCGACGTCGTGCTCATGTGAGCGAAGGGAAGGGGGCAAATCCTGTATCCTCGTTGCTAAGCCATCTTCGTAGCACGATGCCGTTTCTTGTAAAGAGCTACTGAAACTCTGGTAGAGCTGGAGTACGTGCCCCACGTCTCAAGACATTTTCTTTCTTTTGGAAAAATGTAAGTGGATGCGTTCTTGAATCCCGCCTTTGTCTGGGGTAGCTTAGCAGTACACTTCCGATGCTCATAGTCATCCCTTCGGGGGGACAAGATCTAAGCCCTTGCGCAGCGGGTAGGCCCCAGAACCATACGTTCGTATCTTTCACACTCTTGAGAGTCTCGTCAATGTCTTTGTGGTGTACCAATCGCCCATTTCGCACAGTTGGATGGATGGTATAACAATTGTCCCGAAATACCACCACCGTTTTCACCAGAGCCCTGCACATACACCTCTTTCCCATCCCTCAGACATGGCCACCAAACTCCCATACAACAAAGCCTTCGCCTTTGTAGTCTCCACACGGATAACATCGATACTCTCAGTCGTAGGGTCCAGTATCATTGTCAGCACATTCATCGCCTTTCCCTTTTTCCGAAAACGTGAGTCGAGCAACAGGTCTTTCTGGTGCGATAGACTGACTCGCTCTAACAGCAATCAACCGCCTAGTCTTCTACGCCACGCTAGGTAATATTCTCACAAATGTTGCAACACTAATGTCGAACTCGGTGTTACCAGCGCCGGGTGAACCTGTATCTGGCCTGTGTGAATTCCAAGGTCTTCTTATCCAATGGTTCATGGTCGCTGATTCCTTCTGGGTTCTTTGCATGGCCTTAAACGTCTTCCTCGTCTTCTTTTACGGCTATGGCGCACAGCAGCTGCGCCATTTGGAGAAATGGTATTTTGCTTTTAGCTACGGTATCCCGTGTATACCAGTTATAGCTTATGTTGTACTTGGCCGAACTGGCCATCCTGTTATAGGGTCTGCAACGTTATGGTGCTGGGTATCTGTTGATGTTGAGTGGATGCGCATAGCATTCTTCTATGTTCCTGCGTGGTGGGTTACTGTCCTTTCTCAGATGCTTGCTTGTAAATTGCTGATAGGAGCTGTCAAGGGTCACCATTTTGGCGGCTATCACCATTTACAGTGTGACGGGGTACCGAATTTGGCAGAAGCAAGTCGAATTGCGGTTTTTTTCTCGGGACTCAAATCAATTCGTAACAGTGCGGGATCCGAGCGACGAAAGAGAAAGCGCCGGAGATGTTTTGTCGGGAAGGAATAACATTGTTGTAACGACGCAGATTGAGTGCGATATCCAGCAGCAAAGTGATGTGTTCAGGAGTGTCTCTCCGGACCCAGATTGCATTTCGATCAACTCCTTCTCGAGCACGCAGAGACTTTCCAGGACCCGCAGACCCGATGAGCTGATTTCAGGCCCGCTCCACGATACTTCTCCGATCCGGATTTCTAGATTGTTAGAGGACGTGGAAGCGCAACTCAACTTCCACCACACCCCACCATCACGAAGCAGTTACAGAGCAACAATAATCGCCACAAGCCCACCTCCAGAACCCAATGATGTACCACCAACGACGATATCTAAACCCCGCCCTGCAGCTAAAAGAACACCAGAGGGCCATGCTGCAGCAATGGCATACTTCTACGTTGCCTTCCTCATGTTCTTAGCGTTATTCGTTGTCTGGCTGCCTAGCAGTATAAACCGCATGTACCAATTCACGCACAAAGACCGGCCCAGCTTTGCTCTAAACATTCTTTCCGCGACAGTCCTGCCGCTTCAAGGTGCGTGGAACGCAATCATCTATATCTTCACTACAAGAGCAGAGTGCAGGCGTGCGTGGAGCATGGTAGTTGAAAAGATCACGGGCAGGTATGCGCAATATCAACCGTGGAGAGAGGTGGGTGTCAAAGAGATGATGACGAGTTCACAAGCGACACGGGAGTCGGCTGTGGATGCTGAGTTGAGTGATATCCTTGGGCACAATACAGAGGCACGCCAGATCAAGTCGCCGAAAAATGATCACATAAAAGATGATGATCGATGTAGCAAACAGATATCGAGATGATGCGGTTGTGTTCCTCTATATCGTTGCAGCGCTCTGACATACTAGTAGTGGGACGCTCTTGGTTGTGTTGTGCCAGCATGTTACGGCTCCCATCTTTTCAGCATTTATTTTCTTTCACTGTAAATTGGCTTCAAGAGGTGATCAGTCCAGCGGCCTTGGACTATCGTTGTATATTTCGGTTTCTTGCTTCCTGTCGCTTTGGGCGGCTTAGTTTGATCCTGAGCTTGATTGCATGATACCCCCAGTTGTTTGGCGCACGGCGTTCTATGATTTGCGCTTTCCAGCATTGCATGCTTGACCAGGAGCCAATAGTATTGCACCGAAAACGCAATCTCAAACAGTCCCTTTTTCGTAATTATCCTAGAATTTGAATTCTATCTCACATAATCGACTAGGATCGGATGCTCAATGAAACCGTGTTTACAGCTGTCCAATCTCGTATAGTGCATCTTAGTCTGTTCGTGTCAGCACATCCTTGACGGCAATCCGGACATCGCCGATCGCTAATTGCCTTCTACGCGTACGACCCGGTGTGGCCTTGTCGTTCCTCCGCCGGCTCATCTTTATCACGTCCATGAGCGTATTCTTCGTCACGGGGCTGGAGTCCCCATCGTTATGTATCTCCTCAGCCAATTTTAGCATTTGAAAAGTCCATCTCGGGATGCTGCTCCTGAAACTTCTTCAAGATGTCGGCCTTTTTCTGCTCATCGCTGGTGGGCTTGCCCTGTTCCTTTTGCCTTTGGTCGTACATCATCTTCTCGACCATGCCCCGCGTTTCTCCGTCGAGGTCGCCCAATTTGCTGTTTTCAGGCTGAATCTTGGAGGTGTCGATCTTGGGGGCAGTGGTGACAACATGGGGCCACCATTCGAGCTGGTTGACTTTGTCGAGATGGATTGAGATTTCTTTTGCAGAGCCGGTCGAGGCTAGTGTCCAGGTGGAGTCGTCGACGCGGATGGGGTGGGGGAAGTCACCGTGCAGGATGGGTGTCTCGCCCTTGATACCGGCCTTGATGGAGTTGCGACCAATGTTGATGTCGAGGTCCTTGCCTTTGTACTTGGCGTCAATGGTGATGGTGATGTCAAGGTCCTTGATGGTCTGGTCCCACTTGTACGGCAAAGCGGCCTGCTCAGCCTGCTCTTTTGCGCGGGCCTCGGCATCGGCCTTTTCGCGTTCCTCTGGAGGCGGTGAAGCAGACATTTTGTGGTGTGGCTGGCTGGCTGGCTGTGTGTATGCGGTGTGTCGAGAAAAAGTTTCGTTTTGTGTTTGGAGGGGGAGGGGAAGGACAGGCGGGACCCTGAGGGCGGTGGGCGCAACCAAGAAGGGACAGGGAGCGTCATCGCCCAAGGGACCTGAGCAAGCTCCACCATGCGCCCTGCCTCGCTCCTCCACCCCGGCCAGCTCTAATAACGGCCATCGACCGCGGTGCTGCGACCTACAGGCCTCACCTCACCCTCTCCTCTATCCATAGTCCACGTCCCTCCCGTCCAGCCAACATCTCTTCCGCCCTGCCCCCGCGCCGTAATGCTGCCCTAGGACCAGCAGAGCCATTGCGATAGTGCAACGCGACCATCTTCATCTGGACCCGGACGACCGCCGGAACGTCTTGCCAGCGGCCCAGTCGGGCACCCATCTGCCCGGCGCGGCAGTATTCCTAGCAACCCATGGCCAGCTCCTTTGAGAAGAGCGTCAAGGGCGGCACCAAGATCAAGGCAAGTATGCGCTGCCTCTGCACCGAGTCGCAGCCGGCTCATCGCCGCTACTATCGCCATTGTCACGGACTAACACACCCGCCAGCTCGCAGCACCGAAGTCAAAGTATGTCGAACACATACTCGTTGCGACACACGCCGGCGAAGCAGGCGTCGCTGAAATCTTCCGCGCCCTCACCAACCGTCTGCGCGACTCGACATGGACCATTGTCTTCAAGAGCCTTATCATTGTCCATTTGATGATAAGGGAGGGCGAGCCCGAGGTTACGCTCAAATTCCTTGCCCAGAATCCCCACCGGAAACTGGCCATCAATCATTTCACAGAGGGTACGTCTTGAGATATGTACGCCGCAGTGCTCGGACAGCGAATCTGCTGGCCGGGCTTGCTGGGGTGACAGGCGGATAAACTTTGGCTTGTGCTAGTTGACAGGACTCGACCGCTGACGTTGCGCCCAACAGTGCAAACCCAGGGACACAATATCCGCACCTATTCCGAATACCTGCTCCGCCGCGCCATCGAATATGGCTCCACCAAGGTCGACTACGTGCGTGGCGGTGAAGGCCGCCTCAAGCGCCTGACCATAGAGAAGGGCCTCCTGCGTGAGGCAGAGAGTGTACAGGACCAGATCAGAGCGCTGCTCAAGTGCCAGGTATGAGGATGCCCCTTATCAACAACATTCACACTCGCGCTGACTTTGATCCCAACAGCCATTCGATGACGAGCCCGAAAACGAAATCACGCTGACTGCCTTCCGACTGCTCACAATGGACTTGTTAGTGCTCTTCCACGTCATGAACGAGGGCACTATCAATATTCTCGGTGGGTTGAGCGTTCATATTCGAGTTTCGCTGTACTAACGAACCAGAACACTACTTCGAACTATCAAAACCCGACGCAACACGCGCCCTCGCAGTCTACCGCACTTTCGTCAAGCAAACCGAAGCCGTTGTCCAGTACCTTAGCCTCGCAAGGTCGCATGAACACTCAACACGATTGGAAATTCCACGAATCAAGCACGCCCCGACTAGTCTGGCTGCATCATTGGAAGAGTACCTAGCCGATAAGGATTTTGAGATCAATCGACGACAGTACATTGCCGAGAAGGAGGCGAAAAAGAATGGGGGCAAGTCCACCAATGGAACGAGCAAGTCTACAGACTCAAAGTCGGCCTCTAGCAATACTACTAGCCAGCAGCCAGCAGCTGCTCCGACCAAGCCCTCTGCAAACGCACCTTTGATTGATCTGTTTGAGTCACTCGAGGACAACCAACAAACCATGGCTACACAGCCGATGATGCAGCAATATCCCCAACAAACAGGCTTCCAGGTTCCACAGCAGACAGTGAACATGGGCTTCCCTCAACAACCACAGCCTTTCCCAACGCAAAATGGCCAGGGCACGAATCCCTTCCAACTAGGCCAACAGCCTCAAGCGCCCCAACTCCAGGCCCAGTTTACCGGCGCAGGCTTTGGCGGCTACTCGCCACAACCTTACGGCACACAGAATACCATGCCATCAATACCACAGAACGGCATGCCTGATTTCTCACAACAGCAACCACAGCAGATGCAGGTTCCTACTATTGCCGAGCCTCTGCAGCCTCTGCAGCCTCAGCAAACCTCAACAAATCCATTCCGCCAATCGATGCTACCCAGTAGTCCGACTGGTGCCAGCTCACTCAACCGTGCATCAACGAATCCATTTGCAAAACACAACACTGGACTTTCGGCACAATCGCAGTCGCCGGTCAATTCTCCGCCCTTTTCCATGCCTTCCGTTCAAGAGTCACCATTTGCTCTGCAACAGCAGCCACAACAACAACCCCAGCCTCTACAGCCCACGCCTACTGGCACAAATCCATTCGCACGGCAACCATCGCCACAAAGCACCCTCTCCCCACAGGGTGGACTCACTGTGCACGCAACGGGTAGCACCAACCCTTTCCGACAAAGTGCCTTTGTCAATCAGCAGACAGGCCAGGGCTGGCAGAATGCAGGCAGTCAAGGGACATTAGGAGGGATCAACCTTGACCAAGTACCAACAACAAGTGTTTTTCCACGGCCCGGACAGCAGCAACAGCAAAACTTTCTGGGATAGATTTTAGGTGATGAAAGAATGGTCATACTGTTTTGTAATTGTGGTAGACTGTTGGCAGGGATTTGGGGCAGCTTGCGATTTCCTTTTGCGCGAAGTTTCTTAATGCTGCGTGACATGATTTGTGAGTAATCACTCTGAAATAGCCGTACTGGACTGCATTCGTACAGGAGTAAGGATGGGTCCCTATTCGTAGGGTAGCAGAAGATGCTCGAAATCGGAGGTTCTTGAGGCGGACTGGGCTTTTTTGTAACTCAGATGATCCAATCATCACTTTCTAGTTTATCTTCGAGCCAGGCATCTGCAAGGAGCCCCTCGCTAATGAAACACACATAATCGACATTTCTCTTTTGGTCTTATACCGAGATTGAGTGAATGTTTGACTGTAGTCGTCTTATGGTGCTTTAGGTTGAAGGGACCGAGGTGGAGTAATTGCAGGGATTGTGTAAGCCACGTGACGACGTGACTTCCGTACAGATTAGCGCGACGGACGATGCCGGGTCAGACAAACATTACGACCTGACTATGCTCACAGTAACACGTTGAACTGGAGACTTTGATGGCTCCTCTTGAGTGGCCATGTCTCTTGCAATCTTTCGGCCTCACCGCTCTTCGCTTGTACTGATTTGAGTGTGGATTCTCCTTCATCCAAACCCGGCTCACCGCAATGGCACGCGGCGACTCTCTCGACGCGCCCATCACTTTTGAGGACAATGATGATGATGAAAATTCCAGATATCTGCATGCGCCTGTACCTGTACCACCTGTAAGACGGTTCAATACGCAGACGCTGGAACAAGGTGATATTGAAGAGGTGGAGCATCAAACTGCCTGGGAACAAGCCGTCGCACAAAGGGCAAGGGTGAAACAAAAACAATCTGTCAACCAACTGCTGAGGGACCATCAACAAGTTGAACAAAGAAGCACTACGGAACCATCACTGAAACGGCCGCCATCAGTCAAACCCATCACTATCATCGATCTGCTGACCGATGAAGACGAACCAATCCGCCCCAGAGTGACGCAGCAACTTACAGGCGCGGAGCTACTAAACCAATCAATTCTGGACGTGTGTCTATCGTCAGCTCAGCGTCCTGAACAGTACAAGGATACAGTCATCCCACAGCTGTCAACCTTACGCCCTCCACTAGAGATTGCGCAATCCAGTGGCTTCCTATCACAGACATCTCCAGTCAGGTCTGTGCCAGCTATTCCCATTGGAGCAATACTGAATCACGATACTGGCTTCTCCATACCTATTGCAGACAGAGCACACTATCCATACCCGTTGCACAAGCCCGTGGCAACAAATGACACAGTACCTTCATTCTCGCAACCAATCGGGGATCTCGCCGACCATCAGCGCGAACGGGCCACTTGCCGTCGCGTAAACACCTCTGAGCGCGCAACCGCGGCAGCGCATGCCAACAAACTCGAATCGCCGTTTCCTATGGCTGCAAAAGCCCGTATGTCTGATTTCTCCGGTAGTGTCACTTTGGTTCAGCCGAAACAAAAAGCGATCAAGTCAGTGAGGCAAAAGAACTACGTCCAGATCAGAGCGCCGCAACATTCGACAAGCAGTCACAGATCAACAAACAATCACAAATCGACAGCTTATCATCACAGATCGCCATACGCATTGCAAGATGAAGTTCAGGTTCACAGAGAGTCGACCAACACAGAACCTCGAGCCGTGAGCCCCGCCCCATTCCAAGGGCCCCTATCTCAGAATAGCACCGTTTCGAATCTTGAAGTTAGTCTAACGGAAAGGCCAAAAGGCCACGATGCCCCATTGGATTCACTGCCTTTGAAGCCTCAAGAAAGAGCTGAGTCTGTTCCTCGCGATTATCCAAAAATCCAAGACTACCATGGACACAATCCTGCAGCGCTTCCACGGACATTCAGTGAGGTAGCATCCAGCACGACAAACATAACGCCAGTCGAAGTGTCTTTCCGAGAAGCCACACCACCTGTGAAGGATGTGACTCCTAATGTCAATAACGTTTGGTCAAGTCACGTGCATGACCTCACTGCAACGCGGTCAGCAATAGATGAATGTCTAAAACGACATATTGCTGAGCGGAACGAAGCGCATGCGAAGTTGACTTGGATTAAGCTGCGCCATCAGAGGACGTGTCAAGAACGAGACCTCCGCGCCCGCCGCAAACAGAAGTTCCTCACCCAGCAGATTTTGCCGGAGGAATTCATTCAACACACTTCTCCCTTTGCAGACATACCTGTCGTACAAATGCCGTTTGATCGAAGCTGGGCTTCCAAAGGTCTCCCTGACATGGCACAAGAGGTTTTTGTCAAAGCCAAGCCAAAAGATACAGTGTTTCGGTCAGGACTATCGGCACATACAACAAAGTTCCGGTCGGAAGCTGTCATTATACCCCCTTTCAAGGAATATGTCAGCTTGAGAAACAATATTCTAGCTGACAACGAGTCAAAATTGCTCGCAACACCATACTTTGAAGATGAAGATTACGAGAGCCGGCGGGCTCTTTTGGATGCGCTTCCGTTCATATACGAATTAACACACGACGAGAAGGGACCGATCGATCTCCGGAAAGAGCAGTGTCGGTTCTACAAAACTGCAATTGAAGCTTTCCTGAGCGAGATTGGCGTGACTTGGAACGAAGTGCTATACTGGTTGCTAGCACCCGATGATGTTATCAAGCAAATCAATGCTGGCATGTCTGGAAGTGAGAATTTCTCATCAATATTGCTGGAAAGATCGCAGTACAGTGTTGAGGAATTTGAGCGAGACGAGGAGGTCAAGGAAACAACCTTATTCGACCGTGACGATGAGAAATGGCAGGACTTTATCGCACAACTCGCGGGACCCTCTGCAACGACCCTGAGGCTAGCGGCTGTAGCTTGCTCTGCTGTGCTACAGGAATGCGAATTCAGCATTTGGTATCTGGCTCAACAGTCTGATATTGTCCAGAACAACATTATGAGGAAAACTTTAAGCGGAAAAAATCCTGTCCAATCTTCATATAGACAGATTTGGTGCAGGGTGTGTCACCAGTAAGTGCAAATCTATGCTGTGCTGTATTGATATATTGACATTCCCAGGCACAATTGCCTCCTTCATGGCGAGTTAAGGCAGGTTCCCGAAGATTCGTGGATGACTGAGTCAGACGAGGATGAGGATGAGTTTCAAAGTAGCCGCCGTGGCTCAGGAAGCACGCTCGACGAAGACTCAGGTCCTCTGCCTGCGCATTTCGACGACGATTCAGACATTGAGAAGGTGATCAATTACAAACTACCAGCAAATCCCGACGCATTCAACGCCTATCCCGAATCAGAAATGATTGCGTCTAGAGGCGCGAAACCACCACCAGGGAAATTCAATGCACACTGGTGGTTGCAACGGGACCTTGTGCAGCACTGGGAGAAGCGTAAACCGTTTTTCCCATGCAATCACGAGGGTAGCTGCGAGGATGCAAAATGCCGGTGCTACAGGGAGGGTATCACCTGCGAGAAGACTTGCAAGTGCTCCCAATCATGCAATCGACGGTTCCCTGGTTGCGGCTGCATGGTCATTCCAGGAAAGCGGGTTTGTGATTCAGACAAATGCCTCTGTGTCAAATTCAACAGAGAGTGTGATGCAGAACTCTGCGGGTCATGTGGCGCGACTGAGATCCTCGATCCTGTCAATCGATACAACGAAGATGTGGTAGCCCGCAACTGTTTCAACGTGGCAATCCAGCGAGGCGTTCCTCGAAAGACGTTGCTTGGACACTCAGAAGTACATGGATTTGGGCTGTACATGGGCGAGGATATCGAGAAAGGAGAGTACATTGGCGAGTACACTGGCGAAGCCATCTCAGTCAATGAAGGCAACCGCAGACTTACCATCTACGACTATCAGAAGACGATGTATCTATTTCGCCTGAACTCGAGTAAGTTTTCCCATTGCGTCTTGTCGATATAGCCCTAATGCAGTGCCTAGAACAAGAAGTGGACGCCACATATATGGGCAACAAGCTCCGCTTTATCAACAATGCTGACGACAAATACACCAACTGTGCGCCGAGGAATCTCCTCTGCAACACTGTCTTTCGCATAGCACTCTTTGCCACGACCAACATCAAGGCGGGTACAGAATTGTACTTCAATTATAATTATCCGAAAGAGAAGACAGCACAGTTCAAGCAACCAAACGGCAAGGTTGTTGCAGTTAAAGAGACCAAGCAAAAGGTGAAGAGAGTGGATGCAGGCAGCAAAACAAGCCAGCCAGTTGTGGAGCGCGACCGATCACGTATACTGGCAGCTACTGCAAAGGCTAGAGCAGCAAAAGCGGCAAAGAGGGCGGCGATGCTAGAGGAAGAAGCCAGACTGGCGCTTGCAAAGTCTTTACCAGGACCATTGCGAGCACGCAAAACTGCCACTGGCACGCCTGGTGTGAAGAGAGCGTCGAAGTTACGAGACAGTCTCTGTAGAAATGAGTCTACCGGATCTGACACGGGCTTCGACGTTGAAGCGAGTGATGGCGAAATGTCCGTAGCTGGTGCATCACAAGAGACGACCACAAGCCAGTACGTGGAGGACACGGACGATTATGAAGAATTTATTACTGGTGATAGCCAGGAAAATGAAGGTGAAGAAGTGCGCAGGTCTGCACGGCATGGCAGTACTGTGGGGCGCCGGAGGCCAGGCAGACCGCGGAAGAGGGGGTCTGATGTTGTGCCGGTGATGGCCACCGAGAAGAGGAGTGGGAACTTGGGCGGAGCACGACCAGGTGCTGGTAGAAAGAGGAAGAGACCCGTCATTCTTAATAGTGATGACGAATGACATGCCTTAACCAGTATAACGAGGAGCGGGGAAGCAGAAGGACAAAAAGAAACATGATTCAACACAGTCTTTTATAGATTTGGTGAATATATTATATATGATACCCAGCTTCCTCCATTCTGTCTGTTTGCTTAGCCAGAAGACGTAAATCATGCGGTTGGCGCATGTATTGTATGGATCCGTCTTCCTCTGCTCTTGACATGGACATATACGGATCTCACACACATGTCCTGGCTTTTTGCAAACATCCACACACGTACCTTTTTCATCAGATCCCCCTTTTACAACAGCAAGTCGCGCAGCCATTGCTAGCGCTATCTTCTTTCCCACCGAAGCGCATCTTCGCGCCATATACCTTCTAGCAACCCCCATGTCCCAACCCAAATTGCCCTTATGTATCGCTTCCGCTAACCTTTTTCAACACCACGATTTCAAGGCACCGCAGTAACAAAAGCAACCAAAGCCTTGACCGCGTCCCCCTCATTCGCCCGTAGCAACTCCGTTGCTTTCGCTTTTGTGATTTCCAGCTCGGATACCTATTTCGAGGATTTTTGTCAGCCCTACTGTTCACAGTACCAGTGTACGAAATTTCCTCTTTCCCATTCTCCCTCCTCCCTCCTACTTTCAACTCTGCATGCGTGTGTATACAAGGAGACCCAACGTACCAAAACCGCCACATCGCTCGCCTCAATCTTAACATTCTTCTTCTTTTCCTCCTCCGCCTTGTCCTTTACGCTCAGCCCTTTCATCGCTTTATCGAGGGCTTTGCCGTCGACTTCTTTCTTCGTGCCATTGGGAGGGGTAGAAGCGGCGTCGTCGAGGGCGGGGGTCGAGGCGCCTTCGTGGATGGTGGAGGGTTGTGGTTCTGCCATTGCGATTGGGGGGTGCGGTGGTGGGTGTAAGGATGTATGGAAGGTGTGCAAGTCAATTAGGAGTTTGGGCTGTCTGGAAGCTCATTGGGGACGGTGGGCGGATGAGTGACGAGGGTTGTGGGGTAAATTGCTGGGAATTTCTGGATGTGCTGGCCAATTGAAAAATTCGGGGGTGCTGATTGGATGGGGTAAGGGGGATTTTATTGCGCACATGGGATATGGACTGGATTTGCAACTTTACAGCGTTTGAGTTACGTTGAACTTGTCGCTTTGCATTGCCGCTGGGCTCTAGGACACGTTTCGCTTTCGGACTACAAGGTGAGTTTATTGCGCGCTGTTATGGCATTTGCTGGTTTGCGTTTCTGTGGCAGATTTTTGATCTTCTTGAGTCATGTGCGACTTTGCACGCCTTTGTTCGGGTGTCCCGCGGTAGGGACTGACACCCCTGCCGAGCTTTACTTTATATTAACGTTGTAATCAAAGTGACTCAAAACATCAAACGTGGTTTGACCTGACTTTCCTCCAGTCACTGCACGCGGAAGCTCGCTGCAAGGTACTACGTACGTTGCGGGTGACAAGTGGGATCTGCAAAGTTTACTCACTCCGCAGCCAGATCTACGACATCACAGTTGACAGTAGACGCCAACTCAGCTGAAAGTCATGGAAATTCCAAACCAAGGGTCAACGACGAATGGCGGGTCTGAAGGATGGTCACCAGATTGTGAGAGCGAATACTACCCTTCCAGTACATATGTTAACGAGATGTAGCGTGGAGATCAAAGCCCATCAAGCAGGTTGTCACGTATGAGGATCAGGCAGCGGTGACTTCCGCTTTGACAAAGCTATCAAGTCTACCACCCATTGTCACACCAACAGAGATTGCCAGGCTCAAGGCCAGTCTGCGTGATGCCGCCCTCGGCAAGTCTTTCTTACTCCAAGGAGGCGACTGCGCCGAGTTGTTCTCTTACTGCGCCGACAACCCAATCGATGCCAAGATCAAACTTCTTTTGCAGATGAGTTTGGTCTTGATTTGGGGTTCAAACAAACCCGTCATTCGCATTGGCCGTATCGCAGGACAGTATGCGAAACCCAGGTCAAGCCCTACTGAGATGCTGGATGGCAAGGAGATCCCCAGTTTTCGAGGCGACATTCTCAACGGCTACGATCCAGAGGCTAGGAGAGTAGATCCAGAGAGGCTGGTCAGCGCCTACTTCCATTCTGCGACGACATTGAATTACATCCGTGCACAGCTTGCAAGCGGCATCGCTGATTTGCACAACCCATTGGACTGGGAACTTGGCCATGTTCGGGACGAGGAACTACAGTCAAAGTACTCGCAGATTGTAAACAGCATATCAGACTCTCTTCGCTTCATGAAGACTATTGGTGCGGATACTTCTGGCCAGCTGCAAACAGTAGACCTCTTCACCAGCCACGAAGGTCTTGTACTAGAGTACGAACAGAGCCTGACAAGACGGCTCAAACATCCAGCTGGCTACGCACCCTCTCAGCCCTCGAATGATGGCAAGGGCTGGTACAACACTTCTGCGCACTTCATCTGGATTGGAGACCGAACACGCCAGATTGACGGTGGCCACGTAGAATACTTCCGAGGTATTGAAAACCCCATTGGTATCAAGGTTGGACCGTCCATGAAGAACGATGAGCTAGTGGAGCTGCTCAATATCGTCAATCCCAATAAGGAGATTGGCAAGATTACTCTAATTACCCGCTACGGTGCAGACAAGGTTGAGTCGATGCTGGGTTCGCATATTGAGGCTGTGAAGAGCAGTGGACATGTTGTTGTCTGGCAGTGCGACCCAATGCACGGGTAAGTTGTGATTATGCATCGTATATTCTATATTGGCTAATCTCCCTGTAGCAACACTCGCAGTACCCCCACTGGCATCAAGACCCGCTCCTTCAACAGCATCTTCTCTGAGCTGTCGTCCGCGCTCAAGATCCATAAGCAGCACGGCTCCTTCCTAGGTGGCATGCATCTTGAGCTTACTGGAGATGCAGTTACAGAGTGTACGGGAGGAAGTGAGGGTCTCGTAGACGAGGATCTGAGCTTGAACTACACAACCTACTGTGATCCTCGGTTGAATGAGAAGCAGGCTCTGGAATTGGCGTTCCTAGTTGCAGGACATTACCGTGCGGATGGCCAACTACCATAGATCTGAGTCCTCTTTCGCGCGGTAGATCAGCATCACGTAAAAAGTTCCCATCTCGACAAATTCATTTCCAAATATATCTCACTTTCATAACCTCTTTGAATGCACTTATGCAAATAGTTATACAATCAGTGAAGGCCCTTTGATTCGACCACCCCAGACTTGGCACATGGAATCTCTTATACATCATCGTCATGACGGCCTGGCCCGAGCTTCGACAAAGTTGCCCCCAACAAATGCATGCCTGTTATCGCGCCCGCTCCGTCGTTATCACCACCCATACCTCTCTCACTCACTCCTATCAAATAGCCGCAAGCATCCCCACACACAATTTACCCCTCATTCCCAACAAAAAATAACCCACAGGGCCCCAACGATAAACACAATGGGCGCTTCAGCATCTAAAGTCGCAAAAGCCGCTGCCGGCTCCGCAGCTCGTAAATACCCCTCAAGACCACCGACAAGTACCACGACGGCAGCGTCTGCGGCTCCTGCACAGAACGCTGCGGCTGGACCCCGTGTACACCCTGCGCCGCAGGCTACAAGTGAGAAGACAGAAGGTACAGTAATTCCTCCATTGATATACAGAAGCAGTTACTTGGTCCTTACCTCCATGGAAAGCCACATAGCTAACTCTCTCGCTCCCCCGTTCAACAGCTGTTCTACAAGATGCCCGCGACCCGGCCTTCGCCTCCCGCCTGAATAGCCTCGGCGCCGTACAACCGAATCCGCACTTTTCGCTGTCGTCGACGTCGCAATTCGATCCTCGCAGCAATGCTTCGCCTCATCTTCCGTCGGACACAATGATGCAAGATGCGCCACAGTCGGCGTTTCCTGATGCAAGGAATAATCCTGTGCTACATGTTCTCGAGTCACGACAGCAGATTTCTGAGGTGGCGGAGGAAGAGCTGAGAGAGGTGGGAAGGAGGGGGTTCCAAGGAAGGCGGTATGTGGATGCCGGCGTGATTACGTTAGCGTTGATGAGGAGGGAGAAGGGGGAGCCAGACGAGAGGATTGAACAGAGTTTGGGGATTAAGAAGGGAAGGTTGGGGGTGTTGGCTAAGGGGACGGTTGGTGCAGTGGCGTTGGGGTAGAGTCGTGCACTGGAGAAGAGATGGATGAGACATTTCCGAGCGGGGGGATGTGTGTGG
The DNA here is from genome assembly GCA_026262445.1 of Bipolaris bicolor. Classification (NCBI taxonomy): domain Eukaryota; kingdom Fungi; phylum Ascomycota; class Dothideomycetes; order Pleosporales; family Pleosporaceae; genus Bipolaris; species Bipolaris bicolor. The sequence goes on from JAODYD010000023.1 coordinate 333,652, forward strand.
GAGTAAAGATTCAATTTGGACGGCAGCACCGAGGCTGACAGCGATCGTGGTTCCTTGACCTACGAAAGAGAAGGGTGTACATATGTGTACATATGAATGGAGAACAACAAAGGAAAAGAAAAACGCAGTCCATCTGAACACCGGATTGAACCCTTCCATCCGACGCTATGCGCTGCCCAAGTCGTTACCCAAAAGTCAAACAAACACCGGACAAAATGCAGGAAACAAAAGAAATCCGATAAGGAAAGTACAACAAGAGAAGAATAACAAAAGAAGGGTGATGTTCATGATTCGTCGTAGTCCGCGTTTTCGTGGATGAAGTTGTTGAGTGCAACCAGTGCCTCTTTCAAGCATTCCTGGTCGACCTCGAGGCCATCTCGGCACATTTCATCGTAGCCTATCCTGACGACACCACTGGGGTTTGGTCGTGATCGCTTTTGGTTCCATCGTCGGGCGACCTCCCATCGCTTACGGGTCTGGGTGAAGGGCGGGCACGAATCGGCAATTTCTCGGCGTTCGCGCAGTACGGTCAGGGCATTGAGGACGTTTAGGAAGATACTACATAGGCAGAGAGTCAGTAAGGGTCGACGATGGTAGAGCAAAGCAAGGGGTGCAACATACCCTTGGGTCAGCTCGACGTCATGATCCCATCCATACGCCACTTCGCTGAAGCTGTTTCCCTGCGCGACAATGTCTAGGAAGACAAAGAGCGACTCTTCGACGCTGATTTCGGGTGTGATTTGCGACGCGACATTGGCGAGGATCCAGTCTGATAGTTCGAAAAAGGTCTTTTGGTCCATGTGGGCAAAGCTGATGAAGCGTTCGGGGACGGTGAACATGAGCGACATGGCACGTCGTGCACCCATTGCTTCTATGCCGTCCATTGCTGAGGGAGATGGGTCGAGTGGTATGGGTGAAGACGCGAGCAGTATGGGTTGTAGTAATGTGTGGTAGTGTGAAGTGGGATGTGGTGTTTGGAGAGCGGAGTCGAGGATGTCAGGTGAGCGGGTGAGGGGGTGGGTGGAAGATGATGGGATAGCCCAGCTGAGGAGAGCGGGTAGCGGCAATGAATATCAGTTGGATACCACCACAGCACAGCACAGCAGTCGGACAAGGCAAGTGCCGTCGGTCGCTCAGGCCGAGACAAAGTAAGGACAAGGTCGAATTATTTTTTCCGTGCCGGGAGATAGGAACAATAGCGAGGGATGACGACGGTGATTTTTCACCAGCTCCTTTTGCTTGGTCGATGGGGCAAGTGGGTTGGAGTTTGAGCGGAACTTGACGACTTGTTCCCTGGTTACGCAAGCTTCTAGGGCAAGTGAAGCGCACCGTGGGACTTTGCATATGCGTGCGTGGGGCCGTTGTCCGTGTTGCGTGCGTGCCAATGCAAAAGCTGCAACACTCCCTTCTTTCATGTGAAAGTCGGGCACGGGCCAGGCGTGAATGACATCAGCATCCAATCACAAGACCAATGGGACGAGACCAAGACGAGGCGTCGCGCCAGCTCTGGCGGCGCTCCGGTGCTCGCGTAGCCACTGTTTGCGCTTATTTGAATGCCGCACCCCGACTGTGGCTCCCGGCGCGCCCGTTTCCCCGCTCTGTCTGTCCCATGTTTGCATCTCAAGTCGGACGTGATGGTGGTGTGGTGTGTGCGTGAGGGGGCAGAGGGTGCGGTTGGTTGGACGGTAAATTAAGGCGTCCTTGAGCGCGAGCTTGGCCGAGAAGGCTACTGACGCTCGGTCTAGACCGCATCGGGCGGATTTACGGGCCCAGAGGCTAAATTCAGCAGGTGGGTTCTGGCACCCTCGGTGTGCCGCTCACCCTTGGCGGCGTCGCGAGTGTCTGCGACTAATTGCTTGACTACATGGCGACGGCTGCGTCGGGCCTAACAGACAAGGTCAGAGCCAAGCAAAGTTAAGATACTCCGAGGCGCTGACTAACGGGCGAGGGGCTTGCCAGGCCACACTGCGGCCATTTGTCAAGGAATTTATCTAGAGCCCTGCCCGCCCACGTGCTCAGGGAAGGAACCATCCACGGGCTCTTTCCTTCCTCCTCTACACCACAAGTAGTATGTCGGTACGGGGAGAGACAAGTCACGTTACCCCATTATTCAGCAGTCATCCCATCCTCAGTATGGCCTCACAAACTCTCCCTCCAGCTGACTAAGGCTGGATGCCTTGCGCCCTCACCACCACCACTTATCAACAAAACACCACGGACGATCAACATGCTGTTTTGCTTTTGCCCTTCGCATGATATTTCCACTGCACATCGACCACCATCGCTCCCGCGCAAAAGCACAATCTCCGCACCCGCACCGAACGTGCACACTCCACTCTAAACCTAAATGCTAGGCTACATCTCCTCAACACGTAAAAAGAGTTGCACGGCTTGCGTAAAGGCCAAGCGGCGCTGCGACCTGGGCTACCCCTTTTGCAAACGCTGTTTTGTCAAGGGCCTCGACTGCGCATATCCCAATCCACGTAAAACGCCTGTTTCGGTCCGCGACACTGAGATTGTTATCAGACACACTGACACGCCACCACCACGCGACACCAGCCAGCCTGCAAATATCGCGGCCGCGACCGCTGCAGCTAACGCGCCCACAAGCGTGGAGCCGGACTGCAACTTTGGTAGCCCCCGTGTCAACCACGCTCAGGAACTTGGCCATGCAGCTCGCGATCCGTGGATAGTGTTAAGGCGCGACGGCGAGTCGAGCGAATCCGACGAGGGCTCGTCGTCGTCGGCAAGTCCAGAGGTGTGGATGGGACATGACAATTCGCTGACGCCGCGTCCGCCGCTACGCAGGACCTTGCTACCAACCGTAGTCGTACCTGTGCTGCTCAACGAGCGGCAGAGTACCTTCGTCATCGAAGGGCTGTGCTCGTTGGTTGCAAGCATGGCGTGTTCGGGTACAACGCATTTCTTGCATCGCAATCTGTTTGCCGATCACGATCAGCCTATGGCATATCAGGATTGCGTTGCGATTTCTGCCCTCTACATGGCCCAAAACGCGAGCTACACTGGTAATATCCTAGTTAATAGTGTCAACGCCAAGATCGCCGCCTTGGTGAAGGAGGCGCCAACTTGGTCGTTGATGCAGCATCTAGCGGCAGTGCAGGCGCTCATCATTTATCAGATTATCCGTCTTTTTGACCCGATTTTGGGGGCCCAGGAACAGGCTGTCAAGCATAATGTGCTGCTTGAACGATGGGCTACCAGTCTTTTTCATCGCTCTTGTTATGACACGCCGTTCTTTGCGGATGAGCGCTCACGTTGGGTTTTCACTGAGTCGCTACGACGCACCTTGTTCATGGCTGTGTTTACGCGATGCTCATGGAGTGTCTTCACATGTGGCGGGCTTGCGAGTCAAGTCCATGTTTTGGCTGGTATGCCGCTGACAAGGGATCTGGGGAGGTGGAGCCAAGAAGAAGATAAAGCGCTGTGTCAGGGCGAGAGCATGCAGAGTCAAGAGCAAGAGTTGATTTCTTATGTCGATATGTCGGTGGATTGGTCACATGACAAGTCTGTTGATGAGTTGGGGTCTTTTGGGCAATTACTTCTCGTGCCTTGTCGCGGTCGTGATGACCTGAGGTTGTTGGGGTGAAGTTGCCCTCTGTTGCCTTCACATCCCAAGCTCTTCTTTGTACACCAGATTCCAAAAGTCGACGACAAACTCCCCACCTTCTTGCAGCAAGTCCAGAAAGGCTGGATGCTTTCCGAAAAGCATCACCTCGCATACAACGTACTCGAGCACTAGCTGTCTCAATTCGTCCTTTGTGCCGTCATCTCTTCTGTCTTCACCCTGAGTGTATGCATATCTCGCAAGCTCAACAATATCACCTGCGCGTTGTTCATACAGCTGGAAGCCGAGTAGCGTTTGGTGGAGCTTGTGTAGTGTCAAGCGTTTGAGCGGGTCGACTCCACGCATACAAGCAAATGCGTATAGCCGTGCGTGTCCTAGAAACACTGGTGTGAAGTCCTGATCGGGAGCGAAATTGTGCTTAGGCTCGAAAGCCGCAAGCATGAATGTCTTGGGTTCCTTTGTGCCGAGGTAGTTGCGCTTATCGAAACCAGAGCGTACAGAATCTACGACTTGATATGCGGGGGTTTTCTTGTCTTCTGGTAAAGGTTAACCAAACAGGGGTTTCAAAGAGGGCTGGCCAAAGAGGGGTGTTGAAGAAGGCTAACCGAGCCCGGCTTGTGGAGCAAACTGACCAAAGCGGGATTTTGAAGAATACTGACCAAACCAGCCGTGTGAAGGAGACTGGTCAAGCGGGGATGTATCTTTCTGTTTTGGTTCTTCGATAACTGTGGGTTCTCGAACAGGCAACGTCTTATCTTTCGGATATGTTTTGTCACGCACCCATGCAGGGACACGATAGTCATTGCGATATGCATACTCGACAAAGCGGGCAAAGTCTTCAGGTTCAACGTCGGGGTACTCAACTGTCTTCGTGCACGATTCTGCCATGCCGTTATTCACGAGCGCCCGAAAATATGAAGATGTTGCAGCGACGACTTTGGAATGCACCGAAAAACTTTTTCTGTCCTTGCCTTTGCCGACATTGAATATGAAAACTTCAGATTGTATCATACTGCCAGGGATCTGATGTCAGGAATCTAGTCGCATTGGGTTGCGTTAACATACGTACTATTCAAATGAATACAACATGGACTTTCCGCTCATCTTTGCTGCCATCACGGTTGTTGAAGTGGTTGATGCCGTTTGTAGGTGTGAGGAACCTCGTTACTTACATGCTCAATACATAAGCACTCAAGGCGGGGTTGCACAGCACAGCCTGACGTGAACAGCGCGCGCGTGGTGTAACACGGCATGATCTTCCTTTCTGTGGCGTCCAGTCATATTCGCTGAATGCATAGTTATCTGCAATGCGCCGCATCCAAGCATGCCACTCGATACGGGAGAACGGAGAGCCACACGATAATTGCGATTTGTTCGAGAGATACTATTGGCAAATGCTATTGTTTCCCTGCCTAACACCAGCCACGCGACATAGCCTGGTCGTGTAACTAGAAACCTCAAAGTCACGTATATTAGTTAAAGAATTAGTTGGTACATGAGCAGATGTCTGTGGAACCGAGGAGTAACAGAAAAACACTCTGCTAGGACCGTCTGGTGTGCACTTAGGCTAGACGATATAGTACTGAGATCATTAGGGACGACAAGAGGGTAGAAGGTCCATGCTCTGTCATAGTCAGCACACGTCTTGCTTGGCCGTTTCCAAAAGATACTGTTAAACTTGTATCCCCGAAATTCACAGTGAAGGTCAGTATAGCAATCGCGGCCATAGAATACCATTTAATCCAACTTTACCATTTAGCTCCGCAAACAGTTGTGTGGTTACCTGTGTACTACAGGCTGAGATCTGACAAGAAATCCAGCTAACATCGTGCCTATACCGGTTGTCTTTTTTGAGTACGATTCAAAAGTTTGCAGAGAACAAGGACTTGCGCTATAGAGTGATGAGACTTATCGGGGACAGAAGAAATCAACTGGGTTATCAGAGACCCATTCCATCCCCCCTACCAAAGTGCTGCTCCCCACTCTCAAGTTGCAGCTATCGCATGCATGCACTGTGATCTTCTCGCCTAGTAGCCGCCGCGGTTCAACACACAAGACACTCACTCAGTGCTAGAAAGTCTACGATACATCTATGTTATGTTCGAACAAGACTCTTTTCTACGCTTATTTGGCTTACTCCAATGTGGCGTGGGCTTTTTTAGAGTATCACGCTTGATTTTCGAATATTAAATAGAGAAGTGGACGCAAGAGCTGCAAAGTATCGATCAGGCCGTGAAGAGCTGTGCTGAGAGTGATGTGGCTCAAAATATATTGAATTTGGATTTCAACCAAGAATCTACGACAGATACTCGCTACAGAATATAGGCCTAGCGTCCAGCATATAATTCTTTGTACCGTACATCTGGCTAGGGAGATGGTCCAGCTAGCGTTAATCTCATTGATCTGATGTCTAGGCTCGATCTGTCCTAACTCGTACTAGCGCGTGCTTACCTAGTCATCTTCTCAGAGCATTTCTGAGCAGGCTTCAGTGGTCTGTATCCTGGCCAAAAAAACAGGGTTCATCTACTGCGTCATCTGTATTCTGACAAGAAGAGTGCGCGGGATATACTGCAAGGGGTTCCATGTTCGTCAAGCCACCCGCCAGCGAATCGTGGGCTGCAGTCATGATGATGTGCGACCACATACGTCACCGTTCCAATGAAATGGTAGAGGCTCTAGTCCGTCTACTATATGCCGTTTGAAACCTACACAAGGCAAAGCAAGATACACTAACGGCCGTTGCCACACTATCTGCATCCTGTTTTCTTGCTGGCTCGCTGCCAGCACATACAAATTGTTCAAGACGGCGCCCAAAGTCCCTTCTCGTCGCGCGCTCGCTGGAATCGCGCTTGTTTCTGTATTATCGGCGGTGGAAAAGCAGCGAAAAAAGAAAAAAGAAAGTGCAGACGGTCACGATTTTACGACTGCCGTAGATATGTCGGGTGAACTTCAGACTATCCCTGCGCGCCATGGGGCTGCAACTTTTGTGCCCCGAGGCAGGACGATCAAGGTCATTAATACGTATGGGAAGCAGGTAGTCAGTATGTGGGCATTTACGTTAGGCCCACCACCTGAAGAGGGGGAAGGCGATGAGTTGAATGAGGAGGAAGTTAAGAAGGAGGCAGAGGAGATAAAGAAGGTGGTTGAAGAGGGCGAAAAGCAGGAGTTAGAGACGGCAAAAGAAGATAAGGAGGCTAAGAAGGAGGGTGAAGAGGGTGAAAGTAAGGAGAAGAAAGAGGAAAAGGATAGCGAGAAGGAGACACAGTCGAAGGACGGCGAAAAGGAGACACATTCGAGTGAGGATACTGCCAACGGAACAAGTCAAGACGCTCAAACTCCTTCCGAAAAAGCGACAGGCACCCCCGAGAATGAGAAGACGACGGAATCAACCGAGTCACCATCCAAGCAACCCGCTAAGCGCACTTGGGCGTCTTACCTTCCTTCGATCCCCTATCGTAACAAAGGTGTAGCGAACAAGCAGGAGGCAGAACAAAAGCCCAGTGCCGAACAAGTGAAGAAGCAGAACGAGGAGAATACTAAGAAATGGTCTTCATATCTACCTACAGGCAAGAGTTTCTCAAGCTATGTGCCCAACGTAGAAGTTCCAGATTCCAAGTCTGTCATAAGCGCATTCAAGTCCAGTCATTATCGGGATCCAAACAAGAGCTATGCAGAGCAATTGTACGACTTTTCCAAGACACCGGTGGGCGCAGGAACAATGGCTGGTATGTTATCAGAATTGAGCAACACCACAAAAACATGCTAACTTTCAATAGCTGCTACCGGCTCAGGCTACGCATCCTCGGTCTATGCCGCCTACTCCGCCTACGCCTCGATGCACCCCTCCAACTCCTCACAACCCCCCATGGAATACCTCTCCCTCCCCCATACCCGCACTGCCTCGCACAAACTCGTCCCAGAAGTCAACGACGAGCTCCTGACCAACCTCCGCAACCCCATCCTAACCCTTATCGAAGACACCTCCCCTGGCGCCCACGACACCCTCACCGCCGCCTGCGACGCCAATCAGTACGCTGCACTCGGCATTGACAAGCCCGCCGAACACGGCAGCTGCGCTGAAAACCTCGTCCTCGCCCTCAAAGAAATAAACGAGACGTCTGGCCTCAAAGGCGCAAAAGCAGTGGGCGCGGACATCACGGTCAATATTGCACCGACGCCCCTCCATCTCTTTATGAATGCACCGCTGCATGCTGAGGGTGATATTCATGATGACGGTGCGGGCGCAAAGGGTGTTACGCTTAGTGTTGAGGAGCCGCAGGGGAAGAAAAGATGCTATGTCCGGTTCAGGGCTGAGCGGGATGTTGTCGTGGTGTTTAGTGCGTGCCCGATGGATGTGGGCAAGCAGAATGGAGGGAGGTGCATGGCGAGTAATTTCATGGTGGAGGAAGTTGGGGCAGGAGATGATAAGGGGGCGTCTGGGGTGGAGGGGAAGAAAGAGGAAGGAAAGGAGGCGGAGAAGGAAAAGGCGAGTGAGGAGCCGAAGCCTAAGAAGAAGCCGAAGAAACTTGAGGTGAGGAGTCAGTCTACTGCTCCTGTGTCGTCGTAATGTGGGTTGTAATGATGTAGTTTAATACATTTTTTGGCTTTCTTTTTTACATTCGAGCTTTGATTGAGAGGGGGTTTGTTGTAATGCAAGACTAGATTTCTTTCAATCGTTCATCAGACTCTGTTCAATCATTTCATCCCAATTTTCACCTTTCGATAATCAACTTCAAAAGGAATTGGTCTCCATTTGATGTTCACATCGTACGGAAGACTCAGTCACAATCATGTCTATAAAAAAGGAAATCAATTACTCCAGCATGCAGTCGGACTACCTACCAACCACCTTCCCCTTACCCTTCCGAACTTCCATTCTATAAAACGCCAATAATCCACTTTTGTCTCCCTCCTCACCCACTCATTTGTTCCTTGCTCAACCTCTCAAACCACAAAATATCAAATTCATCTCTGACTATCCGAATTCAAGCCCGATCCCAAACCCCCGTTCCAAACATGGCTCTCACCTCCCGTGGTATTCCTCGTCCCCTGGATAGCCTGCTGCGCATCCTGGCTCGCGCGGGAACGCAGGTAGTTTGTATACTCTGCCACGCGCTGATTTCGGACTTGCCACTCGAGCATGATGTCGAGGTCGGTGGGGTATGTGGTGTCGTGCTGCGTGTAGATAGCTGCGGAGTGCTCTTGGTAGTATGTATCGGGCTGGTGGAGTTGGGGGTGGTAGACGGGGGTGTGATGAGCGAAGGGGTGGCCGTGTTGTACCTGCTGTTCAGCGCGCAAGTCCGTATCGTGAGATGGCCGCTCAACGTTGTTCTGCTGTGGGAACGGGATCGTGTCGACGTTCGTCGCAGTCTGAGTTTCCAGACACTCTGTTGCAGCTGGTCCTTCTGACCCTTCCTTTCCGGTCTTGATCATCGCTGTCACACGCTCACTCTCAACTCGTTCTGCGTCTAGCAAAGAACGATATCTCCCCTCCAGATACACAGCCACTACCGCCGGCGCCCAATCTCTTACAAACCATATCCCTTCAGCCCCCGCATACACATCTTCTCCGTACAACCCTGCTAACTGGCATCTCGCGTCTTGTATATCCAATTCGTCCGCTTCAACTTGTCTCACAATCTCCTCGCGGATAACCCTAACGCGAGCTTCCCGCACTGCATCATCGAGCGCCTTGGCACATGCTGCGTCGTTGAAGAAAAACCAGTACGCCGTCAGACTTTCGTGTAAGGCGGATAAGGTGGGACCGCCTGGGCAAGCGAGGTCAGAGGGTGTGTTGAAGCCGCTCTGGAGGCGGATGGTGAGAAGGTGGTGCAGTTCTTGTATTAAAGAGAGAGTGGCATAGTATAGGTCTTCGAAGTCAGCCAAGGGGCGTTCGTGAACTGGTTTGTCTGAACGAAGGTGAATTTGGGACTGAATGTGTTGGGGTGTCTGAAAGTTTGCTGGGAGGCGACTAGGAGGTAGTTGGCCGTTTTGCAGGCGGAGGTAGAGAGTACTGAGGCTGGGGGTGTAGGGGTCGTTGGAGGGCTTTCCGAAGAGAGTGCTCGTGTTGGTGATTTCGATGAGGCAGCTGCTTAGTTTGAGGATGTGCGGGATGAATTGGGCGGCTGGGTAGGAGGTCGTTGCTGCTTGTACGGCTTCGAGTGTGACTGCTGGTGGGAATGGTGGGAAAGGACTAGTGTCGGACATTGTTGGAGGTTTTTGCTGAAGTTTGTAGTGTGCAAGACAGAGATTCAAATCAACTAAGGAGCCAAGTTCAAGGTTGTACCGAGAGAAATAGCAGACGAGTTGATAGAGTTGAGAGTATTCCTAGTGTTGAGGGATCTGTCTCCTCGAAAATACTGTCGTCGTAAAATTTTCATGATGAAGGAGGCTGGGAGTGAGGGTGAGGATAATTCCCTGAATTTCCCAAAGTGAGTCGGCCGAGCACTGTTGTGGTGTTGTCATTGTCTCTATTGTGTTGTGAACAATAGGTGTGAGGTGAGAAAGCCGACTCAGATAAGAACGACGTGAACGGTGAGCGGAGTTTGATCTCCATTGTCAACTAAATGCTGTAGACACCACTGTGTTTACATGTAACAAAGTTACTACAGTATGCAAGAGCGCTTCATTTAGCTATTTGAATTTCTTGAACAAAGACTAATTAGGATTAGCTTTCAATATTCGCTTTGTTGCGGAGGGTGAAGGGACGAATTCATACTCACTGTTTGTCCTGCAGTGATTTCACGCCACATTCTATACCCACACATGCTGCGCCACCTGGCCTGCCCCCACGGGCTGCGATAACACCACGTGTATGGCGTAGACTTGTAAGCAATTATTCTAAGTCAAAGTGGCGAGTTGCAAATTCACTATTGATAGATTTTCCGAATAGGTATTCAAGCTACAAGCCATGTGCATTTCGCAGTTGGTAAGGCTTAAGTGTCTAGTACAACACTCATGTTGTTATGGAAGGCCTTATGTGGCCTCAGATATGAAGATGCATGTGCGAAAGATTCGTAGCTCTATAGTTCAATCAGTAGTCTCATGACACCAGCAATATGAAGATCTGTATTACTACAATACCTTCTAATTCCCTTCCCACTCAACTAGTCTTCTTAACAACAGCAAGTTTCGACCTAACAGGAACATTATGCTCCACATTCTGGGTATCAGGAAATCCCTCCAACTCCACTCCCTTCCTGAAAACCAAGCAATGCGTACTTCCCCCATAATGAAACATGCCAATCTGATCCCCCTTCTTAACACGCTCGCCCTCCTTGACCGTGATCTCACATGTAGACACCTCCGTCATACCGATTCCCATAAAGCACACAAGACCCAGGTCGGAACTATCCGCCTCGATAAAAATGATCGCTCGCGTAGCCGTCGCAGTAAGATATCCCTGCCCCGTTTTCTCACCATCTTCACTGATACCTCCCTTGTTGGAAGGATCACCGAGACCCTCGAATATTGGTTCGGAAAAATAGGTGCCTTCGACTAGATACGCTTTCTTGATCGTACCACTGACGGGCGCGTGCCAACGGTGGTAACTCAGCGCGGAAAGGAAGGCTTGGTATATTGTTCCACCGATGAAGTGCTCGTGCAGGGGGTCCATGGCGAGCATGTCGATGAGCGAGTAAGGTTGTCCTTTGATCCAGAAACGGTCGCGTTGTGCGACGTTGCGGCTCACTTTGTATGGCTTTGACTCGCAGGCGTTTGTGATGACGGTGTTGTCATCAGGGCTGGCGACGGGGCGCTTGTCGGAGTGAAAGAGGCGGGTGAAAAAGTGGTCCCACGATTCGTAACCGTGGTGCTTCTTTTTGGGGTCGCATTGAAAGAGCTCATCGAATTTGTGGGATGAGCAGCCCACGTTCGCGGTCAGTTCGAGATCGTGTGTGCCATGTTCGCTGAACCAGCCGATCTTGTTGTTATCTAGCACGTATGCTGAGTCTGGTGAGGCGAGGAACTCAGCCCATGCGTTTAGGACTTTTTTGATCATCTTGTTGACTTCTGGGTCAAGGAAGAAGGCGAAGCCGGATGGTGTGCCCTAACGGTAGGAAACTGGCATGTTAGTTCAGCTCAGATATCTAGATGCATCAGTTGTACGTACCATAGGCCAGTCCAGAATAGCATTGAATGGTGTCCCAACCACACCGACCGAATACTCATGATCACTCCACTCGGGCGCAGTAGTAAGAATGTGATTAAAAAGCTCCAGCATATGGTGATAATCACGAACTTGCTTGTGGCCGCCCGGATCTCTCTTGTACGGCTTCTTGGCAGGTATCTCTTCGAACATGGAGTTGACGAGAATGTAGATGCGCGTGTTTTTCTCAATTAAATCCTTGAATTCCTGGATGACGGGGTGGAGATCTTTTGGGTTGTTTTCCACCTTTTCTATGATGCCCCCCAGCCATTTCTTGTGCACGCGGTGGTCGGATGGCAGCCATGAGCCGGTGCGGTGCATTTGGTGCTCTTCGGGAGCATTTTTATTATCTTCCTGGTGAGACATGGTTGTGAGTAATGCGATTGTGAGTGGTAGACTTCTTGGCAGGACGATGATGTTCGCAGGACGCCGGCTTTAAGTGATTTGATAGGTTTACCCACCATCGTCGTTTATACGTCATTAGTACGAAGCAATTTGATAATATTATATAAAGAGGAGGGTGTCTGCCCGGGCAGTGGCGCCGCAACCTGGTTGTCAGATGTGGATATACTTACACCAGGGGAACATTTGGGGAGCATATGAGTGGGGGAAGAGTGGGGTAGTAGTCTGCTGCTTCAAATCTCATTAGGTTATGACAAGTCTCCTTCCTTGCTTTCAATACAGTTACCTGGCCCTGGCATGGTGTCCATTTCTACAGTGGCTTTCTCTTTACTAAGACTTTCATGATCTCAATAACGTAATTTAGCCGTCTCTACACCATCGCTGACTTCGTGACCAACCGAAATGCTTTCATTTGCGGTGGCTCATTCGAGATCTTTGACAACCACATACTCTTTCACACAATTGACTGAAAGGTCATCCAATGGATAAACAACCGTCACCACTCACAAAATCATTGATATTCTCAAAGCTGCTCAACTACTGCCCCTTTTTCAAAAAGGTCAATGCCGCAACAACATACCCTTCCATAGCGACAGTAAGAGTAGGCTGAACAACCGGCGCGAAAAACGGACTATGATTTCCAGGGATATCCTCACTCATCCTGTCTTCTGCCTCCGCCTTGTCCCATACCTTGGGATCTATTCCTCCATACAGGAAAAAGCAGCTCGGTTTTCCAATCGCCGTAGCCAGAATACCAAAGTCTTCGCTTCCCTGGAGCCTCGCAATGTCGTTCTGATAACTCGTTTTACCGGGCTTGAAGTGCTCGGAAAAAGACTGCTCCAGCGCATCGGTGACACCGTCGTCATTGAACAATAGGGGGAATTGTGTTGTCGGCGTTAGTGTGGGCTCAGAGGGATTGTTGGAAGCAGCTGCTTCAGCAGCTATTATGCGTTTTACGCTTGCTAGAACGCGCTCGCGAGTTTGGGGCAGACCTGCGCGCACGTCAATTTTCAGGTTTGCCTCAGAGGGAATGATGTTTTCGGCGTCGCCGGCATGGAAAGCCGAGACGGTTACAACGGCGAAGTCTAGGGGGTCAACTTCGCGCGACACGATGGACTGGAGACGCATGATCGTGGAAGCTGCTTGTACGATGGGGTCGATACTGCGATGGGGGGTTGATGCGTGGGCTTGACGACCTGGGATGCGGAGTCTATGACATTGTCAGCTTGGAAAAGGCGATAAGAATTATTCACGCACTGGAATCTGTCTGCCGAGCTGGCGATAAGACCGCGTTTTGTCCCAATCACTCCAGCTCTCTCAGGCATGACGTGTGCTCCGACTACGACGTCAGGCTCTTTGACCTTTTTGTATAGACCGTCATCACTCGACTTCATCAGCATCCTTGTGAAGTTCTGTTGGAGTCCCTCTGCACTTACACCATATTCTGCGCCCCACCTGCTCTCTCTTCAGCGGGCTGGAACACTAATATCAACTCACCACTCCACTCGTCCTTGCATCTGACCAAGCACTCTGCAGCTGCGAGTAACGAAGTAATGTGCATGTCATGCCCACAGGCATGCATGACCGGCTTCTCAATCCCATCAAGATCTTTCATGCGCGCTGTGCTAGCGTACTGCAGTCCCGTCTGCTCTTCTACCGGCAGGGCATCGGTGTCAGCACGCAAAAGGATAGTTTTCCCTGGACCATTTGAGAAACTGGCAGCGATTCCATGACCGCCGATGGAAGAATGGATGGTGAATACTTTGAAGGTCTCGAGGTGCTTAACGATGGCCTCTGCAGTGTTCTTTTCTTGAAATGAAAGCTCTGGATGAGTGTGAAACCATTTGTCTGATACGATATTAGTGATTACCTCTATCGGGTGGAAGAGACGGCACCTACAGAGTTCTTCGTATGGACCCAGATCTGGTTGATGTGCTTTTACAGTCTCAGTTATTGAAGGCATGGTTGTTTGTATGAATAAGGATTAGTTATTCGAAGGAATAGTTGTACCTATTTGTTCTGCACGTTCGTGGACAAATATATATTATACGAAACGGTAGATGGTTCGGTAATGGACCTGCCTTTATCGCGTTAGTAAATGGTAAGATGGCGGAATTAACGAGCGTGATGTGAGGGGTTCCCGTCGGGTAACGCTGGAAATGACGTAATAAGGTGACAGGGGACTGCGTTCTTATCAGATATGCACATGTCTAACAGAAGTAGATAACTCCAAAGGTTCAACAGTTGCGACAACAACCGCAGTGATGTACAGCAATGGATCAAGGTACATTGAATGGCATGATGGATTTCTTTATCATTCGTTCGTACTAATACAACAGTGCACAAAACTTCACTTGAACAAGACTAATAATACCTGAAAAGACTCTCCATATCCAACGTGCAAAACGCCATATGATGGAAAAATATTAAGCAAAAGGTACAATCTCCAATCGCCCGATTAGTCCATCTAGAAAGACTCAGGTATATGCGAAACCTGCCGCTGAGAGTATCCTTATTATGTACCTAATGCGGCAACTCATGACACCGTCAAAATCCGATGTCTTCAATTCACAGCCAAGCTCATTGATGTGTGCTGAGCCGGACGCGAGCAATCCTAGAGACAAAAATTTCAGGTCTCACCGCTTTGTGACTTGTTCATATCGTCGTTGTCTTTTTTAAGCTGTTCTTCAAGACTTCCCATGAGATCTGGTTCGGAAGGCTGTGGAGAAGGAGCATCAGGTAGGGACTGTATTGACTCGGGCGCAGGTTCTGGTTCTGGTTCCGACTTCGGCTGCGGCTCTGGTAAGGTTTCGATTTTCGCTGCGGGTTCTTGTACTGGCTCCGGTACAGCTTCTGGTGCAGACTCCGATACAGGCTCTGGCACAGACTCAGGGGCAAGCGTGGGTACAGGCTCATGGGCAGGTTCAGGTTCAGGTTCAGGTTCAGCCGTGACCGTCGGCGCCGGTGCGGCATCCGCTTCTATTGGAGGAGCTGGGGCTTCATTCGGAGTATCTTCGGGAACGGCAATCTCGGTGGTGGTCACGGGAGTTGACACATGATTGAGCGAGTTTTGACGGCTATGAGATATGGCAGATAACGGCATGTCTGGCGAGCTAGACTTGTCACGTCCTGGAGCTTCTTGGATGATCTCGGGTGTCGAAGTTTTTACAGTTGCTGTCTCAGTCTCTCCGGTACTTTGTGATGGCTCAATGGCAGTCGGTAACGAGGGCGTTACCTCCATGGGAGTCCCCGCGTCAGCCTCGACAAGAGGCATTACAGAAGTCTCTGCCGAAGGCTCTGTCGGGACAATTATAGAAGATTCCACGACAGTTTCACTTGGGGCTGCCTCCGGGGTATCTGAGATATCCATCGCAGATGTACTGGGTGGTGCGCCTGATAATCGCAGGGGAGTTGCGGGTGTTGAGGTATGTTCCATGTCATGATCCTCATCTTCAGAGCCCTCCTCACCAGAGCCTTCCTCGTCTTGGCCTCCGGCATCAGCCATTGGCGTATCTCCACCATCTGAAGGTGCCACAGATCCCTCTTCTCGTTTTATACCAGGTACTTCGAGTGAATCACCACCAGCAGTCGATGCTGGGGTCCCTTGCTCTGCCGCACCTTCGGCAAAGACGACCTTCTTCTTGCCTCTACCCGGACCGCCACGCTTGACTTTCTTAGGAGGGGGTGGCCGTCTCCTGGGAGGTGTTTGTTGCACAACGTCATTGGCTACAACAATTCCTTCAGCATTCACTACACCAATACCCTCGACGATCGTTCCTGGTGCAGCAGTAGCTGGTGCGACTTCGATAGCAGCATCTGTAGGTTGCACTTCACCCTCCACTGACTGCCCTTCTGGAACAAGGACCTTGTAGACAGCTACATTGCCTTCTGCATCGAGCTTCTTCACCTTTGTCTCACGTAGTACAGGCTGTACGACTTGGGTGCTGACATATGGTGATGGGAGACCCTTCCTTCTCTTGGCAAGATATTCTGGCTCTGGACCTTCTAAATGGCGTGCTACCTTGACGTACTTCTTGACGGTGAATCCAGTGCGAATCTCTTTAGTCTCTTCTTCCTCATCTTTCATCTCATTGTCTTCTTCTGGGGGCGCTGGGGGTTTGTAAAGCTTTCCAGACCGAGCAGCTCGAAGGAGCTGTTGAGAATGTTCCGGGAGCATATGGGAATCCCGAGGCATTGGTAATTCAGGCCAAGCATCTTTGTCCAAGGGCTTGTTCTCGGCAGAATGTGGTTCAATAGTAATTTCAGCTTCTCGATATTGGGTAATGGGCAGTCCTTCCAGCACATTATGCTCTATCTGCCCACGCCCCGACCTGTTGGAGCGGTCTCTGTTCCGGAACTAGTCACGTGATGTTAGCATTGGGACCTGGTGAAATCATCATATGTGTTGCATTGCATGGTGGGAAGGAGTGTGCCTGGTATTATGAGTGGGTGCGTCAATCATGTGCCAGTACAGTAGACGACCCTGCATTTGGCGTCCATTCGTCATCATCCGTTGACAAATGCCTAGGTTGAAGCGCGGACTTCCTTTTTCGGCCCATGCCTCGTAACAAATGGTGTTTGTTTAGAAATGAAGGCATGATGATGGTGTATGCGATGCGCGCCGCCAGAAGAGCGCCTTGCGCACGCGTTCAAATGCGGCAAGGATGCGGGCTCGCGAAAACAGAGGGCAGGCGCATCTCTATCAACAACGCAAGGAAATGACGTACCGGAGCCATAGTGATATGCGACTGCCTCGAGAAACAGGCGGTGAAGGTTGGATTGATGTTGGCGCAATGCGGCGGGAAGTCGCGATGCGTGAAGGGGAGGCGCGTCAGTTTGCGACCTGGAAAGTGCAACCGTGCGCCACTATACCAAACCTGGTTGGCTCTCAACCCTGGGCTGTTGGGTAGTGAAGTGTATCATACATCGATGCCTGTTTGTATAAGAAATGTAGCTCATACAATGAAATATGCGGAAAAAAAGCCTTATAACTCAATATGTATTTCTCCAAAAGATAGTCTCGGCAAATCTACGTGGAATTTCTTCCTAAAGCAACACGGCAACTGTATGCAGCTGCGATAGGTTGGCAAGTAAGGCCAATGTCCAGAGCGGAAAAGAGCTTGCAAACGTGATCCGCCATTTTGAGAATATTGGTGCTAAAATTTACAGGTTGGTTTGGTGTCATTCCATCACTCCGTTTGGGGACTCGAAAGGCAAACCCCATATAATACAGTACATACATTCGTCTTTGCAAGATTGTTTTCAATCAAACATTGTGCCACACAATCGCGTTTCTTCTCGTGCAATGTGAGCAATGTTGTTACAATATCATCTCTTTTCATCGTCAACATCCCGTTTCTTTCGTACCGTGCTTAATCCCACCCTTGGTCTTTTACTCTGACGATATCGCTGCGATCTCCCTTTTGCTTGCCTTCCTTGCCACCCTCAACGACTAGGCGATCAATTTGGTAGAATTGGCTTATGACTGTTTGCCTCTGTTGATTTATGTCAGCGTTGGTTCCACTCTGTATTGCCCGCTATTACGATCATCGTCTACGCGCTGAAGCCTATCGCTTCCCGTGCCACTCATCGCCTTGCGTACCGCCTTGTGTGCCGTCTCTTTTACATGGAGATACTGCCATGTCTGCTCATGCCCCACATATTGCTGAACTTCCATATTGTGTACTCACCTTCAACATTTGTAGCTCACTCAAGCCCCTTTGTACCATTTCTTGTATGACCCGCTCATCTTTCACATCTTTGTTATCCCGGAAGGCATCGCGTGTTCTCCGTTTGGCGTATTCGCGGAAGTTATAGGCAGCGAATTGGTTGCTCTGACGTAACAACGACCGATACTATTCACGTAGCAAGTCAGCAGGCAATCTTCATACCGCAAGGTAGCCATTTGTCGCACTCGAGCGATGAATCATATCGACATTCCAAGGATCACAGTGAAAGAAACAGAGGCAAGGCAGCAATGCTACACGGTGGCTCCGGTAACGCGGGGATGCTTTGAAGAATTACAGTGGCGCGAATACGTACCAGAGAGCGCACTTGGTAGGCAACATCGCCTTTGGTTGCCTGCGCTAATGACATGGTTTCTTGTGTGTGTGAAGGGCAGTACACAGGTGTGGAGTGTTGCGCCTACGATAAAAGTCGCTGGTTAGGTCATAGGTTTTGACGCAGGTCGGAGGAAAGCTTCGCAAGTCCGAGCCGAATCGCAGCTCCGCCACAGCCCGCTCGCGCTTGTACTCGACCAATTTCCCTACGCAATTACATGCAAGAAAACCAATATTTTTAGTGACTGAATTTGAGTTCATACGTATTCATTAGAGATTCGCAGCTACAATATCGGTGACCAGGCCACCGGCCCAGTCTTGTTTTACACAAAAGTCCATTTTAATCTCTCTTCAAACCCAATCAGGGCGGGTCCATCTGCCCGTACTTCCCAAACGCCACTCAATGCAAATGAATCGATTTATAGAATGACAGTGGTATCCGGGAAAGGAAAAGAAAGACCTACAAACACATGCACTCTACTGGCGATGCTTTTCCTGTATCCTTCGAAGCTGCTCTTGGACGTTCATGCTCTGCATCTGCGATAAGCGGGCAGCATCCTTTGCAGGATCTGGCTGTCCATCATATGACATTGCAGCCTTCTTCCTCCGAGCCTCTTCTTCGGCGGATATTGATTGGCCAGTGGCACCGTCGTATATGTCTTCACGCTGACTAGCGAAACGCTTGAGATTGTTTGCAACGTCGGCGGTGTTGATCGTCGTTGAGTATCGAGCTTCGGCTTTGTCACGTTGTTCTTTCCAGCGCGGATCGAGCAATTCAACTGCGACAGAACGTTAGCATACGGCATTCCTAAGTGTGTAAAACGTTCAGAAATCTGCTTACTTCGAATATGCTCATCCATCTCGTTGGAAGGAATTTGCTGCTTGCAGTTAGGGCACACGGCCATTGGTACGTTTGCCTTCTTTGTGGCAACGCGGGGGACGTAGTCTGTGACGATGCGACCAGGCGCTCCTCTGGCAGCAGCCTGTGCGCGTGCGCGCTGCTCGCTTTCTGCCTGGCGTTCCTTGGCCAATCGTGCCTGCTCCTCTTCGCGCGATATCTGCGCTGGTGTTCGGTAATCGGGCATAGGAGGAGGCGCATATGGCGATGCACCGTACGGCGAATGCACGGGTGGTGCAGTTGGGGCGTAATTTGGTTGCATTGGAGGCGGTGGTACCTGCTGCTGAGTGACATTGTAGTAGGTGACATCGTCGGGCATGGCCTCCTCCAGACGGCGTGTAGATAATGAAACGGCGGCCTTTTGTTCAAGAGACTGGGACTGTAGATCATTCAGCTGAGCAGGTGGAGGGAGATCCGCAGCATCATCAGCCTCATCAAAAATGACTGTCGCAATCACGCTGAAGTCATGCCAGTCAATTGTCGCATACTCCTGCTTCTCAGCTTCTACCTTCTTCTCTTCTTTCTCCTTTTGCGCGTTCACATATTTGACATACTCAGCGCGACCCTTTGCGCGGTCCAACACGTGAAAGCGGTTTTTGATGTTGTGCTGGAGTTCCTGGATACGTGCCTCGACCGTCGCCTCTTCTTCAAGCAGGATCTTGTATTGTTCGACGAGCGATCGGAAAAACTGGAAATAGCTATGATTGGCTCTGAGAAAGTCAAACTGATAGTTGCCCAACTCACGGTTGCGCAAATCCTTTAGCCAATTCTCACCAACGCGCGCCGTGTACAGAGCAGTAAGTTTTAGCACTTCCAGATCTTTGGCGTTGATGTTAGGCATGCGGGCCGAAAAGCGGAACTTGGGCGGTTCGGGGGGACCCTTGGGCTTGTTATCCACGGCTTGCTTGGAGTTTTTGTCTGAGGACCGCCCATGGCCCTCCCTCAGCTGCTGCAAATACCACAAGAAATATGCGTTGTATGGATCATCTTCCAAGACGAAGCCAAAATTGGTCTTCGTGGAGGGGTCGGCGGTGAGACGCTGCTTCATTCCTACAAGGTGTTGTTCGCCTCGACGGGAAATGAAATCAGCAGTCTTTGCTACGGCTTCGCGTACGCCGGGCGGGGGAATGACCATGTTCGAGGGGGGCTTCACGTCGAGCTCGACGACACCGGTTGGAGCGGCATCACCGTTGGGGTTGGCCATGGCAGTATGTGTTGGTCGGGAACTTGGCTGCGAGCGATGTTGATAAGTCGCAAGAGAGGTAGTGGTAGAATAATGGCGAATCGCGTGGTTCGTCGGTCGGCGCCAGCAAAAGAACAAATCGCGATTACTCACGTGCTACTATTTGCACGCGACGCGTATGGATACTGCGGGGGGTCGAGTAGCGGTGATGCGGGTTCGCGATGCGGCGGCGTCGCAAAGTTCCAGGATGGCATGCATGGTAGGCTCCTGGCCGGATCATCTAGTTGTTCCAATCCGGATCTTAGCCTCACTCTAGCCACACTCCAGCCACATCGACACTGGCAAGGCTGAGGCAGTCGGTGAAATGCTAGACGCGTCTCGGCTCGTCGACGGCTGTCAAAACTCTCGGTGCAGGACCGAGTCGAGGGTCTAATTTTAGGACGACTTGTTCTCTCGAATCTACTAGATGACATGGTGAATACAAGCCGACCAAGTACCCTGATCTATATTCAGCTCTTCGTTTCCCAGTTCGGCAAGGCCGCGTAGTAAGGAACAGCTTGCAATAAGGGTCAATTGGTACGCAGCACTACTCCTCGCGGGAACCCTCTTTCCCCCTGGCTCGTATCGCCGCAACTACAATTGCGGCCCCCACCCTTCACTCTTCACATTGATGGGACCTCCTTCTCACTTTCATTAATTCTTCCTTTTCCGACTAAGAGGCCCGAGTGCCTATTGCCTACGCTACAGCAGAAGCGCTGCAAGGTTCCCCCGACCCTCATCGTTACCTCCCACCTTAGTCGGGCCACGCAACATCTACTCAGTACGCCGCCGCCATGGCGAGCCTTTCGGCATCCAATGCCTACCTGGGCGAGAAGCCCTCATCGCGCCGTTCCAATAGATCAAAGTCTCGATCACGATCGCGGAACGGCAGAAAGCAGCAGTCGCAGCAGAAAGTTCAAAGTTACGCCTCCGAGGGTGTAAAGGACAATGACATCTTCAGCCTCCCGGGCTCCGACTGGTCGTTGCTAGCTGTACTGGTTGCCATTGCAACTGCTGTAAGGCTCTTCAGGATCCAGCAGCCGACCAGCGTTGTCTTTGACGAGGTCCAGTAAGTCATTCTTGTTGATATGGCTTTTGTGAATGTGGACTGACAGGGTCATTGTAGCTTTGGTGGATTCGCCTCGAAATACATCAAGGGCAGGTTCTTCATGGATGTCCACCCGCCGCTTGCGAAGCTCCTCATTACACTTGCTGGATGGTTGGGCGGATTTGACGGAAACTTTGACTTCAAGGACATTGGCAAGGACTATCTTGAGCCAAATGTTCCCTATGTCACTATGCGCCTGTTGCCCGCCATCTGCGGTGTCTTGACCATTCCTACCATGTTCCTGACCCTAAAGGCTGCTGGATGTCGCACCACCACAGCAGCGTTGGGTGCAGGTCTCGTCATTTTCGGTAAGACGCCAATTGTAGCCGCTGTTGCACCTGATACTGACCTTTTCAAGATAACGCTCTCGTCACCCAGTCTCGCCTGATCTTGCTCGACTCCCCGCTCATCATCTTCACTGCTCTTACCGCGCTCTCATGGACCTGCTTCATGAACCAACACGAACAGGGACCCCCTAAGGCATTCAAGCCATTGTGGTGGTTCTGGCTGGCTGCTACTGGTCTTGGACTTGGTGCCACTGTCAGTGTCAAGTGGGTTGGCCTGTTCACCATCGCTTGGGTCGGCAGTTTGACACTTGTCCAACTATGGGTTCTGCTTGGAGACCACAAGAACGTAACACCGAGGCTATGGTTCAAGCACTTCTTTGCACGCCTATTTTGTCTGGTTATAATCCCCGTCTCCTTCTACATGGCTATGTTTGGAATTCACTTCCTCTGCCTTGTCAATCCTGGCGAGGGTGATGGGTTCATGTCTTCTGAGTTTCAGGCAACTTTGAACTCCAAGGGCATGCAAGACGTACCGGCAGATGTTGCGTATGGAAGCCGCGTCTCCCTGCGCCATTGGAACACGCAGGGCGGCTATCTTCATTCTCACAGCCACATGTACCCTACCGGAAGCAAGCAACAGCAGATCACTCTCTATCCTCACAAGGATGAGAACAACATCTGGATCTTGGAGAACCAGACCCTGCCAATTATGCCCGAAGACTACACTGGTCCTAACTTGACTAGCCCGAAAGCCTGGGACGGCGTAGGCCCCTTTCATATTGAAAACGGCGCCATTATTCGTCTCTACCACATCACTACCGACCGACGTCTCCACTCTCACGATGTTCGCCCGCCTGTTACCGAAGCAGACTGGCAGAATGAAGTGTCGGCGTATGGCTATCAGGGTTTTGAGGGCGACGCCAACGACCTCTTCCGCGTTGAGATTATTCCGAGCAAGTCGGATGGAGCTGAGGCTAAGAAGCGCCTTCGTACCATCCAGTCCAAGTTCAGGCTGATCCATGTGATGACTGGTTGCGCACTATTTTCTCACAAGGTGAAACTTCCCGAGTGGGGCTTCGAGCAACAAGAGGTTACGTGTGCCAAGCAAGGTACCCTGCCCAACAGCATTTGGTACATTGAGGGCAACGTGCATCCACTAATGGTGGACGGGGAAGTGGAAAAGGTCAACTACCGCAACCCTGGCTTCTTTGGGAAGTTCTGGGAGTTGCAAAAGGTTATGTGGAAGACGAATGCCGGTCTGACGGAGTCGCACGCCTGGGACTCTCGTCCTCCTTCGTGGCCTATTCTCCGCCGAGGTATCAACTTCTGGGGCAAACACCACCGCCAAATCTACCTGATCGGAAATCCTGTCATCTGGTGGAGCTCCACAGCGCTGATTGCTCTCTACGTTGCTGTCAAGGGCATTGCCATTCTCCGATGGCAGCGTGGCTACCGCGACTACAACAATGTCGTGTTCAAGCGTTTCGACTATGAAGTGGGCATGAGCATCCTAGGATGGGCGTTCCACTACTTTCCTTTCTACCTAATGGCGCGTCAATTGTTCTTGCACCACTACCTTCCGGCCTTGTACTTTGCCATTCTTGCGCTTTGCCAGATCTTTGATTTTGTAAGCTACCGGTTCAGCGTGTTTGGATTCAGGGAATATCCTGCTATTGGCCAAGCAGCAGCTGTCGGTTTCCTGGCGGTTGCTATTATGGTCTTCACAGTTTTCTCGCCGCTTGCATACGGCAACCCATGGACTAAGGATGCATGCAACAGTGTCAAGCTTTTCAACAGCTGGGACTGGGAGTGCAACAACTTCCTCACTTCGGTAAGCTAATTGGACATGGCATGATGAGTTCAATCTGACAATTTACAGTACGAAGCATACAGCCAGAGCGAACCTCTGGCATCATCAGCATCTGTGCCATCATCAGCGCCAGCTGCACCCCCTGTGCTCAACGTCCAGCCTGAACAGCCAAAACAGCAGCCGGAGCTGGTAAAGCAGGAAGGCGTCGTCGATGAAGCGGCTGTTTCTGCCGCACCCCAGGAACCTCCTCAGGACATGCCTATTATTGCGAAGGAAGAGCGTGTCGAGTATCGCGACGAAAAGGGCCGCGTCCTTAACGATGCAGAGGTGGAGGCGCTCAAGGGCAAGGTTAGCTTCAAGACACGCTATGAGACGCGGACGCGCCTTATTGATGACGAAGGCAACGAGGTTTTTGATGAGCTAGTCGAGTCGCACGATGAGGCCGAGGAACATGGTGTTGCGCCTCCCCATCCTGATGTCGAGGGCCAAAATCCAGAAACGCGGGAGCAAGGTGCGGCAGTTGAGGCTAGTGAGGTGCCGCCGACTGTGGAAGTGGCTGAGGACCAAGAAAAGGAGAAGAGCATTTTGGAACGTCAAGAGGAGGCCCAGCCTGCCAGTGAGGCCAAGACAGCGACGCAAGACGCGGAGTAAGAAGGTTTATTCTTGTTGGCATGGCGCCTGTATGGCAGTCAGTTGTACCTCCCTCTCTCTTTTCTTTTTCTTTTACTATAGGGAGGGACATGTATTAGCAGCGTGTGGGGCGGGCGGCGCTAGGGTTTGTATGGCACATGGGGGCATAAGTATAACGGCAGAGTGGAGTAGGTTTCATCTGTATGATTATCTATAATGTGTTTTTGACAAGGTGCACGTTGGTGGGGAGAAGGGGTGCTGTGATAATGCATGGTGAAAGTGTGGCGCAGGTGAGTAGGTAGAGAGCAGAGTGTAGGGTGGCAGGATGAGCGGGCGGAGTGTCCACATGACACTGGATAAGCGTATAAGATGAGGATGGCTATTAAGTTTGCGGACCAGGACGGCGGCCATGGCCAGCCATGCATCGGAAGGAACAGCCGGATTGACTTGACGGAGCATTTTCTGTCAGTCGCATGGCCAAGTTGGCGCCACGTACGTATCCACAGCAGCCGGGCCGCAATGATATGCTGTGTGCACTGGGACATGGGCGTTGGGCAACGATGCAGGGTCCGATTGCGTCTCTGGCCTGGCAGATACGCCACCAGCACACGGCTTCAGCTCGTCGTCGACGCCACACGTCCCGCGCCAATCAGACCCGGGTCAAGCAGTGCGTGGATGAGGCTTGTGTCGTCCGCTGTGGTTAGAACCACAGCACAGGGCTCTTTCGTGGGCCAGAACAGTCGGGCTCAGGGCACTGGGTCGAGCGGAGGGAGGAGGGCAGCGGGGGGATCGGAAGGGCAGCAGGCGATCTCCAATCTAGATCCTAGTCGATCGCTGCTGCGCAGACGGTGCAAAATAAGGAAAAAGGCCGTTCACGACAGTTTTGTTGTTTGCGTCCCGCTCCATGCCATGCCTTGTCCACTCCACTCCCCTGCATTCCGCACTGCTCTCTTTCCACTCCCTTGGTGGCAACGGCGGAATCGGTCGGGGGAGCAGGGAGAAGCACCGCCGCCACCGCCCGCCATCGTGATTGCACACGCAATGCTCAGGACCACCTCCCACGCGCCCGGGCCGCGCAAACCTGGCCGTGTAATCGGCGCGAAAGAGGAGACTGCCAAAAGAGACTGGAGAAGAAAAGAAAAATCTCGAACGTTCCACCCAATGGCCATGCTCCGGATACGACTGAGTCGGGTCGCTGGGTGGCGACAAAAAAACATGGGCACAGTCGTCGAGCTGAGGATCCTCGCGAGAATAGCCACACGGAGAGTCGCACCACCACGACGAGGGCAGAGCAGGTGAGCTTAGAAATGCACAATTGTCCAGCCTCTGCTCTCTCCTTCTCTCTGCTTCCCTCACCATCGTCTTACTCGCTTTTTTCTCTCCATCAACCGCCATTCCTCCGCGGAGTCGAGCTCAAAGCCACACGCAGGAAACTGCGCCAGACTATAAATTAAACAATGCGGTCTAGCCGCGCATCGACGATTTCCAAAACCCCTCCCCGGTTTGTGCAAAATCCCATGTGCACAGCATCGTGAATTTTGCAATTGCCCAACCGACACACCGGCACCCTCGCTTTTGCTGCCCTCCAGCGGCTGCACTCGAGCAGGGGCTCCTCTTGCACATATCTTTTCTTACTATCCCAGCAACCTTTTTTTGATCCTCGTTTTTTATTTGCTTTGCTGCAGTTCCTTTGACTTTACTCCCATCCTCGACCTGGTCATCCCACTGCCCACCCCCACCCTACCGCTATCAGTCAGCAGCAGCCATGGCGCCCAACGCACGCCAGACGTCCAGCACAGCGTCCGAGGCCAGCAGCCACTACTGTCCACACTGCATCGACACCAAAGACGGTCCAACGCCCACGCCCCATACCCACAACATTGGCGACTCGTACATTCAACAAAGCATCGAGATACCGCCCCCGCTGTCCACCAGGGCGCCCACCAGAATGACAAACTCGCCATCTGGCCCCCACATCATCTACATTGTTACCGACACTTGCTACCCGACTGCCCAGAGTCTCGAGGCCAATATTGGCAGCACCCACATCATCTCCGTGCACTCGACCAAGTCGGCAGCCAACAGCCGCGCTAAGAAGATCATCTACGACAACGACAGTGGATGCACCGTCGACATTGACAAGATCATCGAAGAAATCAAACAGGGCATGTACGTCGGCATAGGTATTGGTGCAAAGGACGAGAAGGAAGGGTGCTGCTTTGCAAGGAAGTGTGAAGTCGAGGGCAAAATCGTTGACGAGGACAGCGATAGCGAAGAGACGAGTGGAGAGAGTGGAGAGAGCGAACTCATAGATGCCGCCAACGACGGCGAGGGCGAGGGCGAGGCTGATGTTGACGTAGACATGGGCTGATGATGATGCTGCAGAAGAAAGATGAGAGCATCCAAGAGCAGTCTTGCCGGGCACCTGGAGATGTCAAGAGGGTGGAAGACGGCGCATGTTGGAAAGATGGTGGGAGCTGAAGGCTAGAGATTGGAGTCGTGCAGACCGCCAAGACCATTCCCACGCACCAGGAACCAGGAGCCAGGTCGCCTACGGGAAAAAGAAAATAAATCTGCGCAAGGTGGTGGCTGCCGGTGGATCATGCGGCTGACGGTTCCTCCCGGAAAATGCTGCTCGCAGCCGAGACCGGCAGAACTACAACTGCGCCAACAGTGGTCGAGCTACAGCCGGACTGTACGCTGCAATACCACTAGGTATCACGGTCTGTCGCCGACCACGGAAACGATACTACGCAATCATCCATTCGACACAAGCCCTCAAGCGCCCGCTTCAGGTCATCTGTTTGTTTGATACCCCCCTACAGCTCCCGTACGAGACTGAACCTTGATGAGCTCTACTCGACGGTCTAAAGAAACATCAGTGGTAAGATGATGGTATGTTGGGAAAGACTGGGCAGGACGCATGGGCGTCAACGGTAACAACTTGTATGGATGAACGTGATGTTGATGTACAGTAGTTTTGCTACTTCACAAGGTACTAGCAGGAAAACTCTCTGCTCACTAGTATGACACACGCAAAAAAACAAAACAAAGAGTCCTTCATAGGTTTGTACGCCAACAACGAAACGAATCTGACTGTCTCCACTTCCTTTCCACTCTTGAACAATATCCTGACAATTGCACACTTAGGCTCGATATGATACCCACGTGTCAATGAATAGTCTCCGCAATTGCGCATCGAACTTTTGCGCTCTGAAAGTTATCATACATCTGAACACTGCTTACCAAGCGCCTTCGGTATCATCTCATTTATTGCTGAGTTTGCTTTTAGCTTGAATAGGGCGTGTGCTTACACTATATATCTGTGCTGCTATCTTCTTATAAGAGACCAGTTGTCTAATATGAAGATAATATGAAGATCACCTGAACTACCATTACCGGGAGCTACTTCTCTCGACAGTGGCAGTAACTCTTGGGCTTGGTATGCCATGCCAATTTGCCCATGCTGACCGTGAGTCCAAGAGACATTGACAGGTGTTCTATTGATTGTTTGCCATTGACGTAGCTGTTCGAAAAGGACATGGTATCCGAATAAACTGCTCAAGACAAGACACCGTAAGTCTGAGGGGTCTGTCTGAAAGGGGCAATGAAGTCTAGTAGAATGGTTCTGACTCAGTCACAGAAAGTCGTTTATTCAACGTAAGCAGAACTAGAAGGCACCTGCTGTTCATTCCTAGAAAAGTAACTTTAATTGCAGCCCTACCCCCAGCCACGTGTATGGTGCAGTTGGACTATTCCATGCACGGGCTACATGTAGCATTATCTGCATATGGGAAGGGATATGCTACTCATTCTCGGCAGACGCAATAATGACGAAAGCCGACAGGACATGTTACTTGGGCATTGCAGTTTGGGCGTTCCTGCAGGTGAGTAAAATGCCAAGTCAAGGATGTGATCGTACGTCGTTGCTCAGGGTCCAGCAAGCTTCCACCCCCGCCCGATTACATCCCATCCAGTCGTTTCCCTCACCATCCTAGGACGTGGGGAACATACGTCATCGGGCATCGCAAACAGGCATCGCAAAACCAACGACATGTCATGACCCCCGCTGCTCATCATGTCGAAGACTCCACCTGCAACTCGCCAAAAATGTCAGCTGGATACTACCCAAAACGCGAAAAGGTTGGCCTTGAAGATCTTTTCAGAGGGCTAGTCACAGCAAGCCACATCCTCGACCACCATGGCCTTGTCGACGCATACGGGCACATTTCTGTGCGCTCTCCGGATAACCCAGCGACATTCTGGATGCCATGCAACATGCCACCGGCGCTGATCAGCACGGCAGAAGATCTAGTAGAGTACCACGTTGACAGCGCTGAAGCGGTCGAGAAAGATGCAAAGCCCGGGTATCTGGAGCGATACATTCACAGTGAGATCTACAAGCGATTCCCAGCCATCAACAGTGTAGTCCATAGCCATGCGGGCGATGTGCTTCCTTATTGCATTAGCGGGGTACCATTGAAGAATGCGATTCATATGGCTGGCTTCTTGGGTAAGTCTTTGCTCCTTCTTTGAGAGAAAGACTCATGGACTGTCAGAATGCTGATTCTGGTAATAAACAGGATCAAAGGTCCCTGTATGGGACGCCTCGAGTAGCTATCCGTCGGGCTCAAAACATAGTCTGCTTGTAAGCAACGCTACGCTTGGTGCTTCTCTTGCTGCGATATTCAAACCTGCTACTTCAACCGGCTTTATCTATTCCAAGGTTCGCTCGGCGCTACCATCGCAGCTAGGCGGTGCGTCTTCGGAGCCTCAACTGGAACCGGATCATGCCGTCGTTCTTATGCAAGGCCATGGATTCGTGACTGTCGCGCATGGTATCGAGGAGGCTGTATACCAGGCCATATACACAAGGGAGGCTGCGAAGGCGCAAACGGCGGCCATGACGATACAGAATGCCCACACTGGATACGCGCTCGAGGGCAAGGTGGATGTTGACGCTGGTGGAAAAATCAAGTCTGGCCATGCAAAGGCCGAAGGTGGCAACTTGAAATACTTGAGTGACAGGGAGTGTCATGACTCCTGGGAAGCCATGTCCGGTACACTTGCCAGACCGTGGGCGCTGTGGTGTCGACAGGTGTCGCTCAGTCCGTTGTACAAGAATGATTGTCCTGCAGGCGAGGACTAAGCGGCAACAGCGCTCTTTTGCACGCGATGCGCTATTAATCTTCTAAGTTACCACGTTTCTTACCATGCTAAGAATAAAGTGTTTGTTGTTTCACGAGGACAGTGACATGACATTGTCTATTCCGAATTCCCTCGCAATCTTACCCTGAAACTGACTAACTAACGGCAGACAGACAGCAATCGCGGAGAAATGTCGTTATTCGCATGCTAATGAAATGAAAGGCCGCGGCTAATGAACAGCGGTCAACCCCCAAAGTAATTAAAAATCTTCACAGCCCTAACTGCTTTTTTTCTTGCCTTCCTTGTTCGCAGGCAGATATTCCACCACTAATATCCAGATAATAAGCTAATCAGCCCGTTCATTTATACCAAACCGGTGGCCCCAAAGTCCTTGGCCTGTGTCCGTTTCCGGTTGGAAGGAAAAGCTTAATCGCAGCAAGGCGAAAGCTTCGCCATTGCTTATTACGGATCAAGATCGATATGATATGTTTTATTATCTGGGGGGGGGAGTGAGCATCACAAAGTTCCGGCTATTTGGTACGAGCAAAAGCAAAGATGGCATTGCACCCCATCAATTCCACGTCCTGCGTATACTGGTCTCCCTATATTCTAGTATCAGGTGCACCCCCCTAAACTGAAACACATGACACCAGTCAAGCCCTTCTCTAGTAGTGTGTCGTTGACGCGGACAAAAATGGTGAGATTTCGGAACGTGCCTGTGTAAGAGAGAGATTTCGAAAAGTCGTTCATCTCGGTTGTTTGGCACGTTCCACCCCTGGTCGTAAGCACCGAAGGTAGGGATCTCCCCTCCCCTCCTCCCAAGTCATGGTATATATCTGCTGAGATAGGAAATTGAGGGGAGATTGAACAACGGCAAGGCTAGTGCCTGTGTGGAGGATTTTGTTTCGTGCACGTGCGGGAGGGGGCCCAGGGAAAACATTTGTATATGGGGGGGAAAGGGTTGCCCTGCAAGTTTTGTTCTGTTCGGTACATGCAATACAGCCTTGCTATTGTTTGATCGAGGGATCTTGTAAGTACAGGTCGAGTTTATCCTTGTATCCATAACCTTCTTTTCAAGAACACTGTCCATATTCTATTCTACAACTTTCTCTTCTTTCCCACACTCCTTCCATTCATTCATTTTTTCCCCCCCGGTTGTCCCTCGACCCGGGCCATTTCACACAACCAACAATGTACCTCCGCACCACCCTCCTCACCCTCGCCACCACCACAACCACAACCCTCGCCGCCTTCGGCGTCACAAAAGGAAAAAACAGCATCACCATCGACTCGGGCGCCCCTGCCTCCTCCCCGTTCCTCTTCACAGTAAACACCCTAACCTGCGACATCACATCCCTCAAGTACGCCGGCGAAGAACTCCAATGGGCCGACAAAGGCTCGCAAATTGAAATGGGCCTCGGCTCCGCCACCGTCACCTACGACACCATCGGCACCCAGTACATCAAGATTACGTGCACGACGCCGACGCTCACGCAGTACATGGTTGTCAAAGCCGGGGAGTCGACTATCTACATGGCCACGGATATCACGGCGGAACCGTCGATTGGCGAGCTGAGGTTTATAGCGAGGATCAATAGTGACAAGTTGCCGCTGAGCTATCCATTTGGGGTTGTGTCTACGACGGCGAATTCAACGGCGACGGTCGAGGGGTCGGATGTTTTTGTTGTGGGGGGCGAGACGAGGAGTAAGTTTTATTCGAGTGAGAGGTTTATTGATGATGCTGTGGTAAGTTTATTTCAACAACCAAAAAAAAAACTATTTTTTTTTGGGTGTGCAAAAGGTAGAATGCAAGGGAGGCTGACATGATTACAGCACTGTGTGTATCGCGATACAAATGCGATTCACGCTTGTCTGCTGATGGATTCGTACTCGTATGAAACGTCGGCTGGTGGACCATTCCACCGCGATATCAACACTAACAACGGCGGTGCGTCGAATTCTCTGACCTTCTACATGAATAGCAATCATGTTCAGTTGGAAAAGTACCGCATGGGGATGAAGGGACCGTACGCGCTTTCCTTCAGCCGGTCGAGCATCCCCAAGGGCGGGGCAAGCATGGACACGACATTCTTCAAGGATCTCTCGATACCAAACTACGTTCCCCCTTCAGCTCGAGGCACAGTGACAGGCAAAGCCACAGGTGTGATTTCAAGCGCCCAAGCAGTGCTCCACTGGTACAACGACGCAGCACAGTACTGGGCGTACGCCTCTTCGTCCTCGGGAACCTTCACTTCGCCCGCCATGAAACCGGGGACATACACGCAGGTCCTGTACCAAGGCGAATTCAAAGTCAAAGCCACGAGCGTAACCGTAGCAGCAGGGCGCACAACAACGGCCAACATCGCCGCCGACACGGAGGCCAAAACCTCGCTGTGGCGCATCGGCGAGTGGGACGGCCAACCCAAAGGCTTCCGCAACGCAGACAAGCAACTCCGCATGCACCCCTCTGATTCGCGCATGGCGTCCTGGGGGCCCCTCACTTACACAGTCGGCACCAGCGCGCTCGACAGCGTGCCCATGGCCCTCGTCAAGGACCTCAACCCTCTTACTATTGCCTTCACGGCGAAGCAAAAAAACACCACGCCACTCACCCTGCGCGTAGGCACTACCCTCGCGTTTGCGGGCTGCCGTCCCGCCGTCACGGTAAACACTAGCTTCAGTGCCCCCGCGCCCGCTGCCCCGACAAAGATTGCGTCGCGCGGCTTCACGCGAGGCGCGTACCGTGGGTTCGGCGAGGTCTACAACTACGCTATCCCTGCGGGCACCCTCGTCGAGGGCGCAAATACCATTCGCATCAGCTGTATGAGCGGTGAGTCTGGGACGGGCTTCTTGGCTCCCAATGTCATTCTCGATGCGATAGAGTTGTTGGAGTAAGTTAAAATGTCAAGGGGGGGGGAAGACAACAAGGCAAAGGGAAGCGGGTTTCTTTTTAGGTAAGTATGTACTTTAACATACATGGTTTAGAGAGGAGAAACACACCGATGAATTACTGCTACGGCCGAAAAGCCTTTTCGTTTCCTGTGACAAAAGAGTCTTGTCTGTATCTGTGCTTTGCTCACACCGTGTTTCAAAGAGGGCGATGAGCGATTTTTTTTTCTCTTGTCTTTCTCTCTCCTCGGTCAGCTCGCGATGCGTCTAGTGATGAAGCTGCAAGTCAGACGCAAGTTGGTAGTCAGCATGAGCCCGGACCTTTGGGCTTGCAGTATGTGCGCAGAGTCTCTTTCCCCATAGGATAAGGTGCATAATCGGGGGTTGGATTGAGACGTTGGAAACATCTGTGCCCGAGATCATGTATATGTAAGGAGTACAAGTGTTTGTGCAAGCACATGTACTGATAAATACTAAGCACTTGGGTTATATTTTTAGACAAAGTAATAGAACCCACTCTTGATTTCACCGATGTTAAAGTTTAGGTACTATCGTATGTTTTTTTTTCTCTTACTCGCTCAGACACTAGGCTGCGAAAGGGACGTTCAGGTCTGTACTTTACCCTATCAGCTGAGACGTACGAGTCAGTAGTGAAATCAGGCCCATGGTGTTGATCCTCCGGGGATCAATTTTGATAGGCAAACATGGACTTTGTACATATTAGAGACAGGGTATGGGCAGGATTCAGCATCCCTGTATCGGCCGCCGGTTAAGGTGCAGGGACTTTGATGGAAACTTCACCACGTCCGTGCAGGAGGGAGTAAGTAGTGCGGGATCATACTCCCGACGTTCTCCCGGGAATAGTATGGTGGCCAGGCGTGTTTGTCGCGGCAGTTTGGGCATTGATAGTGGCGCAGTCGTTGGCAACAGACGCTTCCCCGGATCTCTCCTGCACGACACCAGGCAATAAACCGAGGTAAACCGTATCAAGCCTAACCAGGATTTGCAAAGGGCTCGTGAGGAACACGAGGCCTAGGGGTTTTTTGTCTCGGCGTGAAATGGCAAGATGCGAAATCAAAATATATTGGATTCCGTTCGGGGAAGCGAAGTGGTCATCCGACTTGTGGTAGTAATCCCAGGCGCTACCTGAACATGTGCACAGAGGATGACGCCTCAAGCTGCTAATCCCCCGAGGAGGCATGGGCACTCGACAAGCTGAACACCTGGGGGAGGTCCCCTTGACAGCAATAAAGTATAGCTTTTGCGACCCTTGGTAACCTTTGCCCCGTTTCATACGCTGTAGACAGATCGACGGGAAGGCAGCTGAAGATGCGACAGCATACAGAGGTAAATTAAATTGCAAAGTGAGAAGTCTAACTTCGGGCAACTGCATTAGCCTATACCGGGGTACGCCATGAAAGTGCACAGACTGGGATTTGGGCGATTGTGGGAGTCAGAGTGCATGACTTGCAGCATCAATATACCAGTTGAGAGAGGACACAGACCTAGTTTTGTAAGCAAACGGGTCGATAAGCTGGCTTGGAGATTGCGTCATGTCGGAGCATGGTATTGAGACAAGTCCAGCTGCGCCACGCAATGCTGTGCATTATGTCAGCAGGGGTCACGTATGCATGCGAGAGTGCGGGCTGTTGGTGGGCGGCTATGGCGAGCTGCTGGCGATGGTGGTTGGCGTACGTGGATGGTGGGCGAGAAAGGAGGCTATCGAGAGAGGGGTGAGAGCAGAAGATGGGACCGGTTTGGTAGTACTGGGGGATCGGAAGCCGCGGAAAGTGGCGATATGGAGCCATGCAGTATGTGTTGCAGGTAAGCGTCGGTGGGTGAAGAGACTCGGGTGTGTACTAGTAGTAGAAGGAGCATGTGAGGACGAGGACGAGGAGCATCGTGGGTGGGTGGGTGGATGAGTGGAGGATACCAAGAGTAGGCAGTGCTAGATGAGGGCTGAGGGTGGTTTCTAGAATGTTTTGGGAGTGCAGGTGCTTGGATCACCGATGGGACAGAGGCCGATAGGAGTGGTTGCGAGCTGTGGGGTGTGGTCGGTCGCGCGGGTTAGGGATGTGGGTGTGCAGGCTAGGCCGGATTGGGCGTGATCCTGTTCGCCCGGAAGGCGCAACAGGCAATGATTACCACATGGAGAAATGGATGGTGATTTGGTGCCATCGGACGCCCAGATGAGACGAGACATGGCCTGGCACGGCACTCGACCGGCGCGGCTGACTGCAGGTCGAGAGGAGGGGCTGGTGACGATGATTTGTCCAATGTATCTGGTGATGGTCGGTTGACGAGGCGCGAGACGGGCGTGGGTGTGTGGCGAGGGAAGAAGCAGACTAGGAGTGTAGACGTCGTCGAGGCACGGCAGTGTGGCGTTTGCTGGGCGACATGGGCTTTGGGGATGGGCATGTGTGAAAAGCTTTTGTCAAGCACAGTAGCATGCCGTAGGAGGGTGGTAGTGTGTAGCAGTAGGCGTGGTGGCTGACTCGGCATGGACAGTCAAGTAGCGGTAGCAGTAAGTGCTTCCCTAGCAGCCCGGGACCCGAGGGCGGAGAACAGGTGTTTGAAGCCGTGTGGCCGCCTCGCGTGCAGGACGTGTACCGATGAGCTGGGGGGCGAGTAACGGGCAATAGGAAGTGCTGCCGAGACGCATCCTGTTGCTGCAGCCGCTTTGGGCGTAGCGCGTCGGGTGGGGCCAGTAGCAGATGCTCATGCTCTGCTGCTCATGCTCGACGAGACGCGGTCGGGAAACGCCGTTGCCATGGGCCTTCATCAGTCAATCAATCGCCAGACAGCCTTGCTCGCATCTTGCTGGGGCGCCTTGAGGCTATTCGGCGAATTCGTGCGCGCTTAGCTCTGGCAGTGGTCAGGTCACGGCGAGGGCCACGGCGGCGGGGAGTCGCTAGCCAAGGCACACGGAAGCGCGAGCCCTGCCCCATGGATGGCTTCAAGTCATGACCCAGATTGGTCCACTGCCCACTGCCCACTGCCAGCGGTGAGGTGGCCACGAGCTGCTGTCCCTCTTTGTCGCTAATACCGGTCGTCGTGGCTATCCTCCTTCATCCACACGCCCTGGCCCATGCCTCATCGTCGATCCCGTCGACGGCATGCTCGCCCTGGCCACGCCCCTGCATTCACCCCATCCCACGCGACGACCGCTCTGCCTGTCCTGGCCCGTCGTATACGGCTCTTCCGCCTGACAGCCGGTCCACCCTCAGCTGCCCACTGATCTCCGCCGGCACCTTTCGCCCACTAGCACTACCTACCTACACTCCTTCAGCATATCCACCCATCAAACAACCCCCCTCAGGTCATCCTCTGCCTGCCAACAAGCCTGTCCCTCATTGGCCCCGACTCCTCCACCCCCTCCTGGCCAACCAAACCAAACCCTCAAGCCATCCCGCCAGCAGTGGACCCTGCCGCGCCCTACCCACCCTACTGCATGCCCAAGGCCAGGCTCATTATGTGCCACACGAGCCGCCTTTCAAGGAACACCCGTCTCCCACCCTCGTCGTATATATCACACATCCCACCTGTCTGACCCATTGCCCCCCCCCCCCTTCCCCCTAGCGTTCTCCATCCCACAACCACTACCCTTTCAAGTCTAATTACCATCTTGCTGTAAATCCGTTCCTTTCAAAGCGTCTTACTTGCTACATAGCTGGCCTTCTCTCTCTCTCTCTCTCTCCTCGTCCTCGTAGCTCACCATGTCTCTCTCCTACCAGTTGCAAATGATCAACCAATCCTTCGAACGAATCGCATCGTGGTAGTATGTGTAATCTGCAGTGCTCCCGACAGTTGAACAACCGTACTAACTACCACAGCCATGAGTTCATGCGAAGAACAGAGCTGTGCTTCCGGAAGATGAACGAGCGTATACTCCGACTGGAGCAGAAGCAGCTCGCCCATGGCCCTACAGACGAGCAGGTTGAGCGCGTGTTGCGCAAGATCCTAGCCGAGAGATTCGCTCCCCTCGACATGCCTCAAGTCAAGTTGGCCGACCACGCCCAGAGCGTTGGCTGGTTCGTTCAAGATCCCAACGAACACTTGTACCCGAGATCAATCAAAATGGACGTCGCCTCCCTCCTCGTTTCGCCCGAGTCTGTCCCATCGCGTGCCTATGCAGAGACTTTTCAGATGCTTGAGGACGATGTCAACGATTATCCTGGCGAAGACCTGCTCATGGATGACGATGAGGACCAAAAGATATATCTCGGCCATCTCAGCACTCGCCCTTCTCACAGGGTTTAACCGGCACATGTGTCCTCAACTCACATCTACCCTGGGCAACGTCGACCCCTCACTCACTCACTCGACCCCTCCCACCTCCCACCTGGACCTCTGTCACCAGTAATACGGCTCCGCCCCCCATCACCTTGCGCCTGCCCCAGACCACACGTCCCACAAACTGCCTCGATACGCCTCGTCAAGACCAACTGCAATGGTCTCCACCCCAGACGTCTGGCACGCGACCGCTCCGAATACCCATGATCGAATCCGAACTACCGCTTTCGGGATTTTTTGAACACCTCTAATGTACGTACGAGCGTCTTACGCTCCATGGAACGAATGCATCATCGATAGTGTAGTATGCACTACAGGTTTCATTACCACCTTTATTGCGCAATAAAGCGCATATAATACCTCATTCTTCAGCTCGTCAAGGGCAAAGACTCGGTACTGCGTATAACTTATAGCGAGCATGAACAGGCCCAATGCTGCCCTTCTGCATGCCAGGACATTGTACCTAGTTAGATAGTCCTTCAGGATGTACCTGGCCTACACATGTGTTTGTCATGTGTAGCCTTTACACC
This sequence comes from Bipolaris bicolor, assembly GCA_026262445.1. NCBI lineage: Eukaryota > Fungi > Ascomycota > Dothideomycetes > Pleosporales > Pleosporaceae > Bipolaris > Bipolaris bicolor. Next base: position 370,660 of record JAODYD010000023.1, read on the forward strand.
ACACCATATATGAAAATTCTTGGGAACACTATACACTTTCTTGCCGAAAACTACTGGCGTTGCCAGGTTGGCAATCACATTGCCTGAACGCGTGCTTCGCAATACCACCCAACAACTGGCACTGCATCTGCCGGCTGCGTACCTGGAATGGGCCACGCGACACGGACCTTGAGCACACGAGTGCGGCCCGCACAATATTGGGGACCATTGGGTTTGTGTTCTGTTGAACACGTCTGCAATTAGGCGGTGACGGGCGATCGAGTACGACAGAGGGGATGACGCAACGTAGAATGCTTGGAAGTTGTGCACCTGAATCCCATCCTTCTGGGACCGACCACTACCAGAGCAGCGGAACATTGTTCCGGGCAAGTGCCACCCTGTCAAGGGTCGCCTGGGGTGTTGCACTTATTGTGGTTCTGGGGTATACACTGGTGTCGGCCTTCGTACCCGGCGGCACCTCGACTAGCGTGGGGGCATGCCAGATCTCATCTAGATCTGTCCGCAAGCCATCGCATCCTCCAAACCACGATGCAATCCTTTTTGCGCCCCCCCCCCCCCNNNCCCCTGGGTATACAGGCATGGGCCCCGCTCATAACGCGGTATGTTCAACAGCAACAACAACAACAACAACAACAACAACAACAACTGCAACCCGCGCACTAGGGGAGGGCAAGTATTACTGGCTCTCCTTCCCGCGTTACCTATACCCACCCACCCACACACGCGCATCACCACGATTTGAACTACATCATCAAATCGCCCCACTATGTCCCTGTCTCCACTCGTTCCCACCCAGAATGATACTCGCTACCCTGATTCATGCCCTCCGAATTCCTTCGGTCCTTTGATTAGTCGACAAATGCTACCTCAACCTAGCTAAGCCTAGTCAGCCACGCCTAATGCGTCAAGCCAGTGAATGTCACAGAGCCCGACAGCCCAAGTTCCTCGACGCAACGTAGGAGCCCGACTAGCACGACTGCGCCATCTGAAATGCCAATAGCCCATTATGTTTCGCCCATCCACCCCGAAACACCTCGAGACCGACGTCCACCACCCATCGTCACAGCGGGCTCCGCGGCAAGCGGTGTGAGCATCCTCACCGGACTGCTTATCATGGACCATGCATCTTCATCGGCTATCTGAGAGCTTCGTCATGACATTCATACCGCTGAAGGACTTTTGCATATGTACCTATGCCACCACGCCAATACCTGACCCCTGGATAAGCCACATTCAAGCATGTCACCATCACAATACCAAGTTTTTTTTCCTTAACTGATCAGTACATCAGCCTATCGCTGCAAGGAGTGGATATAATTCCTCTCGTTAAACAACACGGTATGACGCTCTTGTCCCAATCGCCACCCAACGGCCGGCATTTCCACAGGAAAAATGAGCGCCTCATTCCGCTTGCATGCGGCGCACTTTGGGCCTCAACAAACATTGGACCTGCGCTCAAACTCCGAGCCAATTACGACTCATACTCTGCTCGGCTACGCCTTCGAAGGTGTGGCTTGTGATCTTACCTGAAGCACCAGATTGAGCAGGTCTCACATCAGAAATGCACTCTTATTTGCTTTTCCCCACATCATGCAACATGGCAATCACCGTGCCAGTTGTCGTTGTCGTATTAATTCTCACGCTATTAATCATTATAACTAACTAATTACTATTATCAACATGCTATTCTCCAATTGCGAAGCTCGTACGAATTTACAAGCCACAACCGCAAGCTAGGACTCCCGGACGCTTCGGCCGCGTGCCTACCCTGTTTTCCGTTTCCACATGGCCACGCTTCACAATATCCTCGGCCTGAAGCGACATACTATCAATCAAATCCGTAGTAGTCGCGTGCGCGTTCACACCCCACCACCAAAACATCGTGAAACTCGGCCTGGCCTTCTTAGCATCTCCAAAAGCTACTAGGCCTCATTTACCAAGGCGGAATTCGACTTGGAAAATCCAAGAGAAGCAATAATTGCGAATGCCACCGACTCACGCACCGCAAAACAGTGGATACGGGGCCCCCCGCCCCCGTGCCAACAATGACGGTAATGTGCTTCCGGGAAGCATGTCAGCCCGGCACGAGCTTTGAAGGAATCTTTGCCCGTGACGATTATCCCGCCGCCCCGGGCGCGGATCCAAACCATTGGGTTTTTGCTCTCTTTTTCTCTCGTGGCTATCCGGCTTCCGTGGGCGTTGTCAAAGAAGCAAGGCAAATGACTCTGTTTTCTGCAACGAAAGCAAAAAAATCAAAAATAAAAGGTATCGGTACCCAACTATTTAATACCTAAATAAGTACACACCAGAAGGAAAAAAAAGGAAGCCGCTACCGCTCTCGGCTCCAACAAGAGCTTTGTTGCTCGGCCCGCGGAATCTCACAATCAACGCGTCTACTACACGGACGAACTAGTAGAGCTGAATTTATACATTGATACTAATCAGAAAATACATCTGGCCCCCCGGTTCTTCTTCCCCCCTTCCTTCTCTCATTCAAGAAAGAGCAACACATCCTATTTCCCATCTAACCTACTCCAGCATCCTCCTCCCCTCCCTCCTCCCTGCTTACTACCATCCCCCCCTCTTCTCTCCGCGGAAGCAACTCCTCGGAAAACCTACGTGTATACCTCGCGTAACATTTCCCACAACCCATGCACACCATCCTCCCCTCATTTGATTATTTCATTTTTCCAGGGGAAAGGCTGACGGAGAGAGCCGCCCGTAACCCCCCTTGTCTACCTCACTAAAATTCCACTTTTAACTTTGTTCTGTTTTAGCTCTAGTTGTATACAAAAAAACGCCCTCTCTCTCTCTATCGCTCTGGAAGCAAAAAAGAACGAAATGGGGGGGTACTTGTTGCTTTTTTCTTCTCCACTAGCGAAACGGCTGGGTTTTTTTTTTAAAAACTTTGGTCGAGAGATCTCTGAGGGTGTGTGTGTGGTGAATACATCGGTGTGTGTCGCATTTGCGGACAGACGCATGTAATAACACCACGTGGCGGACCCCCGCGGGGAAGAAGATATCGTATAAAGTACCACACACCACCACAATGGCCCCGCGGAGAGAGAAATAAGTTCGATGGTTGCGTTTTTTTTTCTCTCCTCTTTTCTGACACGAGGTGTGAGGAACGGTGAGGGAAACTGGGGTTGCAAGCGAACCTTGTTCTTCTTCTTCATCTTCTTGGAACTTTGGATATTCCGCGGACAACTATGTTTGTGCATGTCTCTCCCCCCTTCCCCCCTTTCAATCACCACAAAGAAAAACAGTAACAACTCATTTGAACAGTTGAAATAGTAGATTCATCATCACGCCTATTTTTAACCATGCGTGAAAGCTGAAGTCCAGGAAGAACACCAAAAAAAAAACACCGTGTTACCCCCAGAGACAAAAGGGATTGACATACAAGTTGACACAGCCCTAGGTCAAGTTGTTTCCCACCCAAACAAGCAAAACGCCGTGAGACTATGCATGGAAATGTGACTGTACAAGCCGTGACAAGACAAACCCCGCTCCGTTCTCCTTCACACACGCATATACAACCAACCAACCAAGTCGTACATGAAAGAGCAAGAAAAAAACCCTAAAACCTAGGTAGTACTCCCATGACTTCTCAACTTGCGTCCAGCCGCCAACCCCGGCCCGACGCTATTCTCAAAATTTGTGATATTCTCCCTATCAGTCTTCTCACCCGCAATGCCCACCGTCTTCCTCATCTTCTTCATCGGCAGCTTGCTCACCTCGTCGCTACTTGTACGCTTATTCTTGCTTGTCGGCAGCCCGCTGGCCAGCGAGTCGGAAGAAGATTGGGATACGAGATGGGGAAGAGGTTGCGTATGAGCTTCCTGCGCCACCACGTTAACATCTAGCTCCCGCAGAGAAGAGGGGTTGCCTCCGCCTGTGGGCAGATGTGATATTGTGTGGGCATGCGCACTGATCAGCGGGAACTCGAGCTTAGTGGCAGTAGGGGAGAATATGCTGGTCGGTGAGGCAAGGCTGAGAGAATTTGTGGCATCGTTGAAGATGGGTTGCTTCGATGGACTGCGAACATTACTGTCGGATGATGTGGGACGGTTGCGGAGACGAGAAATGATGTTTTCGTGAGCTTCTGTGCGAGGAAGTGTCGAGGGGATGTTGTAGGATACGCGTTGAGGTGTCTCGCCAGTGGGGTTGTACTCGATGAGATTCTGGTTGGCGACAGTCTCACGGAGCTCGTGGAGTGGTGCGCGAATATCTGATTCAGCAGACAGCGATGGTAATGTCTCCTTCAAACCAGCTGTATGTGCTGACATTTCGGATTCAAGGGACTGAACGCGATCAAAGGAAGAGGCTAGGTGTTCTCCTATGCTCGAGTACGAGGCTCCTACTGTTGAAGAGAGCGCAGCGAGCGATGTTGTATGCGCAGCGTGGTGAGCATTGTTCTGCTCACGGATACGAGAGACGATGTCGTCCAAAGATTGCAACTGAGTGTCCAGGTGCGCCATCTGAGCTTCGACTGTTTTGACGGTACTTTCATGAACAGATGTGGTGGTCTCCTTGATCGAAGTAGAATGCTCGGTTGCAGCCTGGCTAACATTAGCTTGTGAAGTAAAAGAGCGGCATGGTACACTTACAGCAAAGTCGGACTTGATCTTTGTCTTGACAGTCTCTCTCGATTTTGATACACCTGCCAGGATGTCTCTTGATTTGTCTGACCACGCGTTGACGCCTTCTGTGTAGGCACCCTGCTTGGCTTCGAACGCAGTGTTGGCAGCAGCAATCTCTCCACGCACCGCAGAGAGCCTTTCTTCTAGCCTCTTCTCCTGGGCGTCTGCATTTGCCGTCATAAGCGCAGTGATTTGTGCCAACAACTCTTGCCGGTCCTCAGCAGACTTGTGCTTCTCTTCATCGACGAGTTTCGCAAGCTGACCCTCAGACGCCTTGTGTGCCTCGATCAAAGCTGTGTTAGCTTCTACAACCTGCTGGTGCAGTCGTTCATTTTCGGCTTGCTGGTCGTTCAAATCTTTGACCAAGTCGTCAAAAGTGGTCTTGAAGTCACGGCCCAGGCTTGCGTAAGACGAATGAACTTGGGTGTGGAAGGCATCCAATTCTGTGATGATGTTTGCCGAAATGGTCTCCGCTGCAGCAGAAAGCTCATCGAGGCCTGCACCGATCTTGGTTTTCACCTCCTCACGCAGCGTCTTGATCTCCTCGAGGACCTCGTTCATGTGATCACGCGCTTGCGCAGTCTGTCCGTTAACCTCCGCCTCGGAGGTTTGGTACGCTTCCATCTTCTCTTGCAAGAAAGACTGCGAAGCGCCCAGCTTCTCGAGTTCGTCCCGGACAAATGTCTGCATACGCTCCGAAATGGCATCCATTAGTTGTTCTTGCTGATGCTGGAACTCCTCGATCCGGTCCTCAACTAGGCGGGTGGTGTCTACAACCTGCGTTTGCGAAGAATTCCAATTACGTCGGTTTTGTGATTGGAGCTCTGATTTCCGGCGGATTTTGGACCTCAACCCATCGATTGCTGATGTTGTCTTGCCCAAAGTTGACATCATGTCTCGTCCCACCTCTGCCAGCTCTTCTTCAGTCTTTTGGTGGGCCTTGCGAAGCTCCGTTTCTTCGTCCAAGTTTTGACGAGTATGGTTTAACACAATCTCCGTCTTCTCTAGGATTCCTTTTGTGCCATCCAAAGCTAATTGCGTCTGCTCGTTGTCTTTCTTGAGTGTTTGGAACTTGGTTGTCAACTTGAACAGGTCTTCGACCTTTGTGCGAAGATTGACCTCCATGGTCTCAAGCCGTTCGCGCTGCTCCTCACTAAGAATGCGTCTCGACTCGCTTACCGTTGTGATCTCATCGTAGTTTTCTTGGGTAAGGTAAACGCCATTTCGTTGCCGTGTTGCTATCAGTTCGCTCTTTAGCTTCTCAATTTCCATGGTGTACTCTTTCAGCAGAGTTTTCTTGTTGATTGGCTGGTTGACCTGGGGTTTGTTTCGGATATTCTTTGCGCGGAAGGCATAGTCTAGGGTGGAAATGGTTTCCTCGAGGTTGCTCTTAGCAGGTGACAAGGTTGCAATGATACACGTCTTTGTTCGGCCACCTAGTGAGTCTTGCAGCAGACGGGTCAGCTTTGACTCCCTGTAGGGGATATGAGAGCTGCGCTCGACCAGCGCGTTGATAACGCGACCCAATGTTAGCAAACTCTTGTTGATCAGACCAGCCTCTGCAGCACGCTTGTTCTCAGCTCCACTGCGCTGGATGTTTTCACTTCCAGCAAGATCGACTAAATTGAGCTTTCCGGCGCTAAGATATTCCTGGCCATCTTCTGTTGTTCGCTTGATGTACACGGTAATGGTAAAAACGGTATGACTTCGCGAACTGAGGTCGTTGCACTTTGTCGCCGCGACTTGTCGCTTGTGACTTCCGTTGGCGAGGAGTTTGATACCCTCGGACGCAGTCTTGAGATGACATTCCTCCATACCCTGCACCAAGGTAGTGGTAGAGCCCTTCTTGCTGTTATCGTCGTATATTTTGAGTTTTGTGGCATCGTCGGGGGATAGGAGATCGCGCAGCTCTTCATTGTACAACTCGATGAAAGAGCACTTTACTGAGTTCTCAATTTCATCAGCTTCGAGGCGGTCGAAAAGGGCGTGCAGTACACGCGGTACTATTCCGGCAGCGTCTGGAAGTGGCAGAACGTTGGAAATGTCACCAGTCATGGTGTAGGTCTTGCCAGTGCCGGTTTGGCCATAGGCAAAAATTGTGCAGTTGAAGCCGTCAACGACCTATGGTGGTTGTCAGCCGCTGCCGCCATAGACGGCATCGTCTCAAATTACCTCATTCAAAATTGGCGAAACGACCTCATCGAAGATCATGCTCTGATCGGCTGCGGGAGAAAAGACCTTGTCGAATTGATATGTCTTATTGCTAGCCGAACTAGGTCCCATGGTCAAGTCGACAGTTGAACCCTTGATTCCGTTTGTTGACACGACGACGCCGCTGTTTTCGCGCACTTCGCGATCGTTGCGCCCTCTGCATCGGACGACAACATTGATGTTGGTCTCTTCTCCATCGATCTCGAAATCCCGGGCTTGGCGCTTAAGGGGTGATGATCGCAGTGCCCTTGATGTCGAAGCCACTGATTCTGCTCTTGACGTACGGCCGTCCATGGCGGGTGTTCCTGCCCGGCCACGCGCTAGATGTGGTGGTCGCGTCGTTGGAGGGCGCATTGCTGTTGTGGTGCGCTTGGCCTGCGCCCCTGGTCTCGGTAGGCCAGACATGGTGACGCTCTGTGTGTGGTGAGCGTACTTGTGCTGGTGGTTAGTATGGCGGGCGTTTGGTGTTGTGTTGAAGCAGTAAAGTAAACAATCGGTAAACACATGTTGCAGGGATCCCGGAGCGTCCAAGCTCAGACCACGCGCCATGTCCCTTCACGAACCCCTCGCGCTACGTCAATGCAGACCTTCACCTGCATATCTTTGTGTCTATTACGACAAAGAGGCTGGCACTGGAATTACATCGCTTTACAAGCCGTTTGATCCGGCACTGCTCTGCTATCCTCCACGCCTTTCCGAATCTATGGATTAGGCGTGCTAGAGACGGACCCTGAAGCCCCGCCACCCCTCGTGCATCTACTGTACCATAACTAGACAGCTGCATTTCTAGATGCACCGCGCTGTCTTGGTGCCTAGGCCGTCCATCGCCCCGTGTTCGGTGTTGCGTCTCTCCTGTGGGCGTGTCATCTGTCCTCGTGGACAAGGGCACGAGCCTGTCCCTATCACCTGTGAGCTAGGTAGCAGCGCATCCCTATCACTTGTGAGCTAGGGAGCAGCACATCCGCTAGCAAGCCTACTACACTCTCTTCAAACACCTGTGCTATATACATCTCTACAAGGCCCACCATGGAGGATGGAAATATGCAGTTACAGCCAGGTCGCAGCATAGGCTTCATGAGTCGGTCGCAATAGCCTTTGCGCATTTACCAAGCTGACTCAATCATAGCCCTCGGTTGCTCACTGCACGAAGTACTGACGACCATTAAAGCCGAAGTCAAGACCTTTCCGCGCTTCCAGCTCTACCACGACGACTTCCACCCTATTTCGTCTCCGGTACAAGTCGTCCTACCCGACAACGGTCTGCGCCTACAGTTTGATGGTCCTGATCAGCGACTACGCCTTATCGAAGTGCTCGATTTCGCAAAAGCCCGGCTGGTATACAAGGATATCGAAGTTTACAAGCCTGCGGATGGAGGCTTTTCAGCAGGCCCGCCAGGTCCGAGGTTCAGGCATGTATACGACAAGCTACTAGGACCGACTTATGGCGGAGAGTATGTGCCACCGAAGTCGGAAGATCCAAACGCAATGGGAACATACAACCTGTCATATCCAGGCATCGCCTTCAATTTCCCTGTTCAACACTCCGCATACTCCCCCAAGAAGGACTTCATTTCGCTTCTGTCATCTTCCGCTACCGGTCCGGCAACGTCCATGGCTGTCTTCAGCGGGGAGTCATGGCAGAAGGCCCGCGCGACTCTGTTCACTGCTCCCCCTTCGAATCCAAGATCACTGATGCTAGGTAAAGCGAAGGATAGCGGACCAGACGAGATTGAAACAGTCAAGGTACATGGTGAAGGCAGGATAGAGCTCGTGAGACGTTCAAGTCCCCCGTTTTGGATTATTCTTAGCGAGACGACACCCCAAGATCTGATTATGGAACTGGGAGCCCCGGATTCAATCTACCGCAAAAACGACCACCGGCTATCTATCCACAAAGATCGGAGAACAAGCGACGCATCAGATCTTTCTCCGGGTGGTCTTACACCCGATGAAGACTCAGATCCGGGTTCAGCTATAAGGAGTGACGATGAGGATGCATGGGAAGATGATGATGAAGCAGTTCTGGAAGCCCAAGAGCGGGAAATCGCTGCAGCAGAGCACTTCTACAACTACTATCACCACGGCTTCGATATATTAATCTCACAGCCCACGCAGATTTCCCCGCCTTCACCAACTGCTGAAAGGCGAGAGAGTGACGTACAGGGCGCAGGGGAGCTCAGCGCGCAGCCTCTAAATCATCTTACCGCAACCAAGATCATATTTCACGGAAATATCCCAGGATCATACCAGTTCAACCGACACCGTAGAAGTAGATGGACCCTTGAACACGTCCCCTCAGCCATGTACCGCGAGCCTCTTAATTCTGAAATGGGCTTTGGCGATATCTCCGGGCGTTTAAAGGAGGTCTTCAAACCACACTACGAAAACGAGGAGCAAGAGCGATTACAACAACGCGGTATGGCTCTGAACCGTGGTTGGGGCGATAGTCCCGGGAGCAGCTGTGAACTTCTTGGAGGATGGGAAGACAGTTCAGGGAGAAAGAGCAAATTTGCCAATACTGGTAGTGTACTCATGGAGGGTGTCACGGATGTGGGCAACGTGGAGTTATTCGGGTTTCCTGGCATGGTCTTTGAAGTGCTCAAGAACGGGGCTGTGAGCTCTTTGACTGTTTACTGAGAATACATGATTTGAAATGGGTGTTGAGGGTTTAAAGGCGTTCAGGATGCGGGTGTTGAATGAATGATAGATGACTATACCAGCTTAGATACCACAAAGATACGTTTGTTTTTAACCCGTATGAGTAGCATATTCAAGTAATTGCAAAACACACTTCATACCACAATGCAACTTACCACCCCACTATCTCCATCTTATCTCCGACCACCCCAACCCCAAAAAAATATCCAGCACACCACCCGCCCAACTCCCAGCACCAATTCCCCTCGACCCACAATGCTATTATGCTAACCCCGACGCGTATCCTCCGCGCATCATGGTCCACCACCCTGCGGCTCCCAAAGTCGAATTTCCCGCCTAGACCGCTACCGTCTGCGAACCGCGAGTACCTGCGCCGCTGCACCGACGAGTTGTACGCCTGGCAACGGAGCCCCGACCGCATTGTATACCGCGGCCACGCGCTAGAAGAAGAAAAAGAAGGCTCTGCCATAATAACGAGTTTCACGCTGCATGATGGACCGCCATACGCAAACGGACCGCTGCACATTGGCCATGCGCTGAATAAGATTACAAAAGATGTGATTTGCAGGTTTGAAGTTGGGCAGGGGAAGAGCGTGTCGTATGTGCCTGGTTGGGATTGCCATGGCTTGCCGATTGAGATTAAGGCACTGCAGGCGCGGAAGAAAGATGCGGCGTTGACGGATGCGGTGAGTGTAAGGGAGGCGGCACGGGAGTTGGCTGCGAAGACGATTGAAGAGCAGAAGAGCGGGTTCAGGGAGTGGGCGGTGATGGGGGAGTGGGAGAATGCGTATCAGACTATGGAGCGCGGGTTTGAGTTGAGGCAGCTTGAGGTGTTCAAGGTTATGTTTGAGAAGGGCTTGGTGTATAGGCAGTTTAAGCCGGTGTATTGGAGTCCAAGTTCGCGGACTGCGCTGGCGGAGGCGGAGCTGGAGTATGATGAGGGGTATAAGAGTTTGGCGGCTTTTGTGCGGTATCCTGTGAAGCTGTCCAAGGCACTTAAAGCTGGGGCGCTGAGGGATGTTGAAGATGAAGTCAGCGTGGTTATTTGGACGACTACGCCTTGGACTCTACCAGCAAACAAGGCTATTGCTGTGCACAGGGATATGCAATATTGCATTGCCAAAGATGCAGGAAACAACAACGAATTCATCCTTATCGCCACTTCACGAATACCCGAGTACGAAAAGATCCTCGAGCGCAAGCTGGAAATCGTCGTCTCAGAGCTCCGCGGCTCAGACATCGCCGACCAAGTGCAATACGAAAACCCGTTCCAAAAGGCCTCCGGACTCCAACCCATCATCCACGCAGACTTCGTCACAGACTCGTCAGGTACAGGTCTCGTGCACCTCGCTCCCGGCCACGGCATGGACGACTACAACGTCTGCATGCCCCTCGGCATCCCAGCATTTGCCCCTGTAGACGATGCCGGCGCCTTCACCAAAGATGCATTTCCCGAGCAGCCCGACCTACTAGAGGGCTTACCCGTCACCGATATCAAGAAATCCGGCAGCAACGCCGTGTGCAACTACCTTCAGCGACGGGGTTTGCTCCGTGCAAAGCAGAATTACCGGCACAAGTACCCGATTGATTGGCGGACAAAGGAGCCCGTCATCACGCGAGCGACAGAGCAGTGGTTTGCGAATGTCGAAGGCATCAAGGATGCGTCTATGAAGGCAATTGCTAATGTCAGTTTCAAACCGGAGTCTGGGCGCAGTCGTCTGGAGAGCTTCATTCAAGGTCGGAGTCAATGGTGCATTTCGCGGCAGCGCGCGTGGGGTGTGCCTATACCTGCTTTGTACAAGGTAGAGGGTGATACGCTTGAAGCGACTATGGATTCCAAGGTCATCGAGCATATCATTCAAGTCATCAAAGAGCGTGGCATCAACGCATGGTGGACGGATGCACCAGACGATCCCGCGTGGAAGCCCTCGCACCTCAACGGCACATATGTACGCGGCAGAGACACAATGGACGTCTGGTTCGACAGCGGAACAAGCTGGACTCTTTTACCACCGCAAAAAGACGGGCCCGTAGCAGATGTATACCTCGAAGGCACCGATCAGCACCGCGGCTGGTTCCAGTCCTCGCTCCTCACCCACGTCGCCACGCAACCCTACTCGACCGCCACCGTCAAGGCACCGTACAAAACCCTCATCACCCACGGCTTCACCCTCGACTCGGACGGCCGCAAAATGAGCAAGTCCCTCGGCAACGTCATCTCCCCCTTCCAAATCATGTCCGGTGAACTGCTTCCCCCCGTGAAACGCAAGAAGCAAAAAGGCGTAAAGCAAGACACAGCAGCTAAACATGCTCCAACGTACGACTCCATGGGCGCCGACGCACTGCGTCTCTGGGCGGCAAGCAGCGACTACACGCGCGATGTAATAATCGGCCAGCCGCTCCTCATGTCTGTGAACCAAGCCCTGCACAAGTACCGCGTCACTTTCAAGTGGCTTCTGGGTATCTTCTCCCTCCCCTCGTGTCCCCCACCGTTTGTATCCTTCAACAGCCTTGTCCCCAACACCAGCGACTTCACCGAACTAACAGATCGACTTGCGGTACACCGTCTGGTACAAGTAAGCAACGAAGCGCATGCTCACTTTGCAAACTACGATTTCTTCAAGGGCATCAACACACTGAACAAATACATCGCCATGGACCTGAGCGCTTTCTACTTTGAGACGCTGAAGGATAGAGTGTATACGGGGGACACGGCAGATTGCCAGACGCTCCAGCGCGTTTTGGGCTTGATTTTCTACGAGCTACTGCAGATGCTGGCGCCCGTGTGTCCGTTGCTTGTCGAGGAAGTATGGGATCATGTCCCTGCTGCCCTAAAAGACAAGAGTATTCATCCTGCGCGCGCCACGTGGGAGCGTCTTGCACCGCTGCCCGAGTCGGAAGCCAAGAGCTTGGAGCGTATGAGCGGGGTGGTGGGGACGCTTGGTGGTGCAATTAAGATTGCGCAAGAGAGGGTTCGGGCGGAGAAGAAGATTGGATCGAGTTTGGAATGTGCGGCGACTGTTTACCTGCCTGCTTCTAGCATTGAGGCGTTGAGTGAGGCGTTCGCAAATGCCATGCATCCGCTGGGTCTTCCAGCTGAAGACATGGAGAATCAGTTGGCAGGCTTGTTTGTCATTAGCGAAGTGAGGATACGCGTTCTGTCTGATACTTTGTCTGGGGCCTCTTCAAGTGGGCAGCTCGGCTTTGTGGCGGAAGATGCGGAGCAGATGAAGCGGCAATGGGCGTGGGTGGAAGAGGAAGCTGTGGCGGCAAGTGGAGACCAAGGCAGTGATTTGCTCGCAAAGGCACGAGTGTTGGTGCATCCCCCTAGTCGGGAAAAGTGTCCGAGGTGCTGGCGCTTTGTCAAGGAAGAAGCGGAGGATATGTGTGGCAGGTGTGCGCATGTTGTGGAGAAGCAGAGCGGGGTTTAAAGATGCTGTTACTGTGAAATGCAGCAATGGCTCTTAGGCTTGTATAATATATGTATATGTATGACGGTGATGAATCAAGAAACCATGTGCTCCTTTCCTTCAGTGGACATTCCGCCCATTCACATATCTAGATAGTCTTGTGCTTGTTCCCGTAAACTGACGAGATTTGTCTTTCGAGTTGGGAAATGATGACCACAATAGGTCTTCTAGGCGCGCTCGGCATACGGAATATACCTCGTATGGGGCCCAACAGAAAAGGGCACACGGCCTACTCGCGGTAAGAGTCACAGGCTTACCCAGAGGTTTTGGATGTGGTAGTTTTATCGAGTCAGCATCCTCAACTCTGGGCCGGGACATATTCCCCGTCCAACTAGCAAATCGTCTTGCCCCCACATGGTACGTGTTCGGGATGGCTTAGAAGCTTTGCTGACCTGCAAACGCGTCACTGTGCTTTGTTATGTGAGAATTTAGGTTCGCAACAGAGATGTCCAGGCCAGTTAGTTGTGTTGATACTCGAAGTTGCAGAAAGGGTTGGATACGATAATGGCCGACGCCCAGGTTAGTTGTTTGGCTCCCAGGCAATATTGAGCCACATCCTTGGGGCGGACTTCCAGTAAAGAGGGTTTGGAAGGTAACCCGAACCCAGCTGAGTGTTTACTCATGCTACCCTCGGTGCCAAGACTGTTTTTCGTTTGAGAGGACCAGTAAGGGGAGCGGGTGGGCGAACGAAGGAAACAGTGTTTGGGAATGCAAAAGCGTCTAGCGTTGTGCAACATTGGGCCGCACTGTCGTGTGCTAACTATGGCGAGTTTGTGTATTATAGGCGACTAGCGTAGGACATTGCAATTGTAAACATTGATGCAGGGCCAGGGATAGCTTACACTGGCTGGTGGCTAAGCATTCGGCAGTTGACATCCGTACCTAGGCGGGAGTGGCCAGATTACGCGGATACGAGGCAAAGGTAAATCGCCAAAGCAAGTTTTGATCTGACTTTGGTCTAGAAGCGGGTGTCAGTAAGAGGCTCCGTCGAGATGCGATTGCTTGATCTGGCAAGGATATGGGCCATTGGTCTAATGCGAGAGCTACTGCGGTGTTATTATCTGGAATCGAAGTAGCCTCATATCCACCGTGTTAGCCATGATTGTGCTATCTGTTCGGTGCTGATTGGCTTGCTGGCAGCCATCGAGTTCCAATTGCATGGTCACAACAATATGCTAATCAATGTGGAATCCACAGTTGGGCGTCATTTGACATGTGGGCGCGACGAGGAAGAATTGAGCCGATGGAGCGGAGGATGGAGCGGAGGAAGCATGGTTGCCGGGCGGGGCTTGGCGCGGGGATAGGGTGAAGCGTGCATCAGACGGGACGAGAGCGTGGACGGTGGCCGTGAAGCAGTTCATGGCTGTTGCAGGTGCAGGCGTTGACCCCGGATTTCAGCTGACCAAGATGCGCGATCAGCAGCCTTGTCAAGGTCTTATCTCGCCAGCTAGCGATGCGGGCAAGGGTCGGCATGAAGGCGAGGCCAAGCAGGCGGGCAGGGTTGAAGGGCAAGTGGGCAAATTAGGGCGGGGAACGCGGTGTCTGGCTGTCACTGTTCGCCGCTGGCTGCAGTGGGTGGAGTGAGCAGAGTGACCTCACAGCACAGTGTCAGTGTGGTGGGCACGGGCCTAGCGCTGCTTACGTGGAGTGTAGCGAAGCCGAGGCTTCGGCAAGCAGCAGTACACATGCCGATCTGGTGGCTAGACCAGCCGCGCTAGGGTGTGTGGGAGAAGGGCAAGGCTGGCAGAGGAGCATGCTGATGTCTATGTAGCCTCTACTGGGCAGGAATGTCCATGCTAAGGTTGATGCGCAGTTGCCGCGCCGTAGGCTAAGCACATGCACGTGAAGTAAGCAGGGAGGCAGATTGCAAAAGGCGCGCCATGTGCCGTGTGTCTATTTGAAGAGGGGACGGGCGGGCGAGCTGGGAACAGCTGGGAAGAGGGAGATGGAAGCAGCAGTTGGGGCTGGGGGCTCACGATCAGCCGTCGTTGATCAGCAAGCATCTTTCGCCTGCAACAGCGGACCGAACAGGGGGGCTCAACAGCTGGACCCCACAAGCGACAGAGGGCAGCGGAGGGAGTCTTTGCCGTCGCCACTTCCAGAAGCTTTCTCTGGCTGGGATGCTGGCGGGAGATGACGACGGCAGTGTGGCGACAAACGGCGGGGGCGTGTCAGACGAAGCGCACAACTGGAGGGGTGGAGGTGGAGGCAGAGGCAGAGGCAGAGAAGCTGAGGCATGCAGGAGTTGAGGCACACGGGTTGCCAGCGCACCTGGAGGAGAGGAAGGGAGGGCAGGGCAGGGCAGGGCAGGGCAGGACGGGGGCTAGCGGGGGGAGGTGGCAGGCAGAGGCAGCAGGAGTCGTAGCAGGTAGAGAGCAGCAGGCGCAGGTAAATGTATGCACAGCACTGTGTGCCGCATGGTGGAGGGGAGGATACGAGGCCCACGGACGGTGGACCAGCCGTGGGAAGCGTTTCAGGACGGAGCCCGTCCTGCAGCCAAGCTTGCGCGAGCGGCTCTGGCGCACACACACACACACACACACACACAGGCAGAGACAGACAAGGGACGAGCGCGTGAACCGGCGGCGATGCAGTGCACGGCGACTGGCTGGACGGGCTGCGTGGTGGGCAGGGCCTTGGGGCGATGGGCCTGCGCGGGCTGAGACGCTGGGGGGATTATTGGGATGGGACGGGGGACGGGGATGGGGAATATTGGACGGGGGCGGACGAGCGCTCTCTCTCTCTCTTCCTCAGGGCAGGGCTGGCTTGGACGGGCGTGTGCATGGGCTGGCAATGACGCGGCGGAGCATTTGGCGGACCGACAAGCTTCCAGAAGGCTTAGGTGCTTCGACGGCGGTGCTGTTGAAGGCGCGGGTGGGGACTTGCCCACTGCAGACTGGCGCACTGGCACGCCCTGCTCGTTCCGTCTCGAGTAACCCAATCACGGCGCCACGCCTGCATCAGTCCCTCTCCTCGCTCTGCCCTTGCACCCTCTCCCACGCCCACGCCCATATACCACACTACCACCATCCTCCCGCTACCACCCATGCCGCTCCCACTGCAGCCCCTTCTGCGAGTGCGCTGCATGCGACACTGACGCCCTCGACCACAACCCCCTGCGTCGCCTCTTGCGCCTGCCAAAGCCCTCTCTCGCTGACACGCCTACGCAGCGCTCTCCCGTCCACACGACCACGTCCCAACTCCTCTGCCCTACTGCCCTACCACCACTAGTCCTGCCACTACCACTACCACCACCACTATACCACAACCACAACAACAACTCCCCACAGCCACAGCCACAACCACCACCACCACCACCACCACCCTCGTTTCCACCCGCCCACGACGCCGCTCTTCGTGTCCGCTGCTCCCACGTCTACATACTTACTTTCCCTTCCGTCCTCCCACGCCGACGCGCCTGCTCCACGTCTGCCCTCGCCCTGCCCGCTCCTGCTCCCACAGACGGAGACGAGACCAACTGCCAGGCACCGCCCGAGCCGCCTCGTCCGCGCCTTCCTGCCATCGGCGCCTGCCTTCCTCGTTGTCGCATTCGCCATCAGCGCCTTCCTTGTCCTGTTGTAAACAATTACCCAGTCCCCGTGTCGTGTGCGCTCCCTGCCGCTCGCGACTCCGCTAGCATCCCTGGGGCTTCCCATCGACGTCGCCGTTTCAGACTGCATCTCGGACCACCAGGCGCATTGCCACCATCTCGTTTGTCCAATCCCCCACGCTGCTAGACCTGTTGCATCGTTTGCATCTGTCCTGCGCTCACTGTCTTGCGACCACGACGCTGTCCTCCTCCCCCAACCTTCCCACCTCAACCCACCACACCCCCCCTCTCCCACCCCATTTTGCGACATCACCATCTCGCCCTCCCCTCTGCGCTGGAGACCAGTGCTGGCTGGTCGCCGCACATAGGCGGAGAAAATGGACCATGGCGCGTGCAACGTAGTCTACATTGACCGGCGGGCCAACGACGAGCATGTGCGCAAAGAGAACCTGTCCAAGTCGCTTGTCGCCCGGACGAGCACTGGAAATGTAGGCCAGAGCTACTTTGCCATGGGCAAGACGTCTCCGCGCGAGGTCCACGACAATGTCGAAGCCATGCTGTCCATCTCCACCGAAGGTACGACGAGCGCAATGCGCCCAAACATCGCCGTGAACCCCTACTAACACCCTCGTCCAGTACACATCTGCAGCACAGGCCGGGCCTGTCTCCAGAAGATCAACCAACTCATTGATGACACCAAGACCGCCATCCCTACCTTTGTCATAATAGATATTCCCTTTGATGAAGAGCAGCGCATGAAACGCCTATCTCGCGAACCACGCACGCCCTCGCCCACGTCGTCGCGCATGAACCGCATGGACACTGCCGAACCAGACGACATCTACGCCATGCACCTGCTCACTCACATCGCCTCTGAGATATCGTCCCGCAATTTCTCCAAACTCGTCGTGCCCGTAGTCATGCTGTCGGGAGTCACGCTGGACGAACCATCGACATCTGGTCCGCTCCCTTCGCCTGGCCTCCACATGTCGTTTCCGCTTGGTGATACTGTCCGATTAACGCGTTATCTCGATGCCGGCGCTGTCGACGTGCTGACTAGTCCCATGTCACGAGAACGTATGCTTGGCTTGGCTGTCCACGCCTATCGGCTACAAAAAGAGTTCAATCGGGAAGAAGCAAGTTTTCTGACCACTAAGCGCAATCGGAAGCTGTCTTGGGTCGGCGTCGACGATGCGAAGCCGTATGCTTATTTGCGAGAGGCCATGGTCTCGAACCTGATGACTGGCATTTGTAATCCGGAAACCGTGGGAGATTCTCTCGACTCCATGTGCGTATACGCTGTGGCATAAAGGTGTATGGCTAATAATCCTAGGGACTTTCATCTCGACTACGACCGCAAGATACTCGTTGAAAATGCAGTGGGCGTCTGGGCCTTTTCGGCTCATGACTTTACTGACGATGAGCTGCTTTATGGCGCTTTGGTAATGCTCAAGCATGCGCTGCAGATGCCCGAGCTGGAGCGATGGGCAATCACAGAAGGCACGTGCTTTGCATTTCACAGTGCCGCTTTCCTGCTAACCGGTCGCTAGACGAGATGATTGTCTTCCTCTTGGCCAGTCGTACGGCATATAACGAGTTCGTCAAGTACCACAACTTCCGCCATGTTGTCGATGTCCTCCAGGCTCTTTTCCACTTCCTCGTCCGAATAGGTACCCTACCTATGTATCCACCCGACGCACGCAACGTATCTGCCCCCAAGTCGCCGATAGCCTCACTTCTCAAGCCGTTCGATGCGCTCACGCTGCTGATTTCTGCCATTGGACACGATGTTGGCCACCCCGGTGTCAATAACGCGTTCCTAGTTGCGTTGAATGCACCATTGGCGCAACTTTACAACGACCGTTCTGTCCTGGAATCATTCCATTGCGCCGCTTATTCCCAGATTCTACGGCGATACTGGCCAAGTGCATTCTCCGACACCGCAATGCGCAAGCTGATGATCAACAACATTCTTGCAACGGATATGGGTCTTCATTTCAAGTACATGAGCGATTTGGGCAACCTGCAACAAAAGGTTGCTCACGACCAAGGAGCTGTGGACGGTTGGAGTGCAAAGGTTCAAGAAGAGCAAAAAGATCTCACATGCGGGTTGCTCATAAAGTGTGCCGATATTTGTAATGTGGTGAGTTTTCTTTTCTGGAGCGCATACTGTAACCCATCCTAATCTAGGTTCTATAGGCGCGAAAATTCCCAACCGCTGCTAAATGGGCCAACATCCTCACAGACGAATTCAGCAATCAAGGACTCATGGAAGCCGAACTCGAGATGCCTTCGTGTCTTTTCGGAGGGCCCCCGGTGCGCGAAGACATCGTTAAGCTCGCGGAGTCGCAAATCGGATTCATGAATATATTTGCCAGGCCACTATTCGAAGCCGTCACGGACATTCTACCCGCCATGCAATTTGTGGTAGACGAGATTCTGACCAACAAGGCTATTTGGGAAAATAGAATCGACGAGGAGCGACGAAAGAAGAGGAAGAACAAGAATATGAACCTTGGTCTACTGACATCAGGGTTTTCTGTCGATCCAACCCCGAGCCCACTTTCAGGAGGACCAAACAGGTCGCCGCTAAAGATACCCCTAAGCGCAATCAAGACCATTTCTCCTGAAGAAGCGGCCCGCCGAGGATCAACTGGCTCAATACAAGCTGTAGCTGCGGCATCCGACTCAAGAAGATCATCCATCATCGACAGGAGCTCACGGCGGTCGTCTACTACACCTGTGCCAGGTCAAAGGCCAATGGGCTCTAGCGAAAACGTGACCTCGTCCAGAAGGGGCAGTCGGGACCCAAGTCTTACGGCAATTTTGGTCACCCAGACGCCAAACGCATCCGATCAAGCTACAAAGGGACAGGGTACAGGTCCCGATGATCGCTCAAGGGCGGATCGCAAGGACACATTAACAAGGCCTTCTTCGATGATCAAGGATAGAGATAGTCCCAGGCCTGTTACTGCTCCATCGCATGCCAGGCGCAGTCAAGGTGAGTTTGAAAGTTGATTTCAATGCTTCAAAACCGTCGAGAACTAACATTGCAAAGCTCTCGATCCTTATCCAATCAAACAACCATCGCCTCAAAGCCACTCCCAGGTTGACCTGTCTCATAGTGAGAATGGAAACCTTGATGGCTCAAAACTTCAACCCTGGGACACTAACAATAAGCTGAGCGCAGATAGCAACGCAGCCCGGTCCGACGTCTCGCGCGACTCAAGCTGGTGGCGACAAATGGGCTCACGACGACGTACTCGCGATGGGAGGAATGGTGAAATGGAAGCACGAACTCATGTCAAGGAATCTACACCAGAGTCTCTGGCCCCTCCAAACGCCGATTCGCCCACCGTGTCGCCCACCTGTTCGAGCCCCGGTAGGAAAACTACGACAACCGGCAAGATCATGAGCTTTTTCAAGCGAAAGCCAAACAGTCAAAGGGAGCAGCCAGAGAAGCAGTTGTCTAGTTTTGGCAGTTCTTCACAGTTGCGAACCCCACAGACCAGCGACCCAGGCCGATCACTCAACAGCGATGATTGATTTCAGCATTCCTTTTCTACGCCTCTATTGACCTCACATTAATGACAAACGCCGCATCCGAACCACGGTATTTCCTTTAGTCTCAACATACCATTTCAAAAAGCAGTTCTTGGTCTCTGCAGCACTTGCTTTCGGGTTTTCTTCATCTCTGGCAATTGCGGGCTATGATACCTCTTACACGCGATGTGGCAAGTACCAGCAATAAGCATGGATAACACCACTTGTTTCTGGCCTTCCCTTGGTCTACCTTCGGGTGTTTTCTGGTGGATCATCGTCCACGTTCTGATTCGGCGCGCGCATTCCTGGCACAGCATCTTTCAAGCTTGTCTTTTCCCGCACCTTCACTCGTCTCGTTTTACTTTGTATGCTCCTTTGTCAATTATCTTTCATCTTCGTATGCAGTGCTTTAGCTGCGCAGCATGCATTATTCGAGGCAGCAGCCATTTGTTTTTCCTTTCTTTCTTTCTTTTTCCAAGCCTCCATATCGAGGGAGGGCTAGTCGTGTTGTTCTATCGGCGGCAAGAAAAGGTCGCATGTGTTTACGCGGCTTCCTTGTTTTTACGAGTAGAAGATATCAGGCATGGGTCAGCATTGGGGCTGACAAAAGAACGATGTTGTTGCAGCAGTTGGAATGGTAGAACTGGGACGGGGGCACCCGAATCGGCTCCTTCCTTACCTCCTCTGGGAGAAGGTGCTATGTCTACTATCCTAAGCTCATTGGTATCGCTCAGCGAAATGACGATAAACTCTCTGTAATGAAATGTATATTCTCAATGTCTCAACTCATACACTTGTACACACATACACATACAGTACGTGGCTGGTTGTCTGTGACAAAAGGACGAATGAGCCTTGCAGCATTCCATGCAAATTAAACGGATACGATTTCTCGTATTCGCATCTCACCTACGACAACGCATCGGCGGACACCGATGATGTCCTTTATCGTGGTCACGAGCT
Organism: Bipolaris bicolor; assembly: GCA_026262445.1. Taxonomy (NCBI): domain Eukaryota; kingdom Fungi; phylum Ascomycota; class Dothideomycetes; order Pleosporales; family Pleosporaceae; genus Bipolaris; species Bipolaris bicolor. The sequence goes on from JAODYD010000023.1 coordinate 391,698, forward strand.
ACCGTCACAAAAGTGGTCCTTGTAAGTCTTAGCTACCTATTTCAGGCTAGCGCATCTAGCATAGTCCGGCGCTAAACCCCACTTGCTACCTTAACAACACCACCCCTCAACCTCCAGCTTCGCATTGACCGCTCATCTTTCTCTCATAAACTTACATCACAAAACCATGGATGACAAAGTAAAGTATCTCCTCTCGCTCAGTGCGGTGCGGGACCGTTCAAAGATTGTTGGAGAGGCAGCTGCAGCTGGCAAGCTGAGTCATTTTGATGTCCACGAAGAGCGATTGGGCGAAGCTGCAGATTATGTGACATCTGTCATCAAGGTTGGTCTTGAACAAGAATTCGTGATTTTGTTTTTTGTTATCTACTGTGATTTTTGCTGATGTTGCATATATATCTAAAGCGCGATTATGGTCCAGACAAGTTCCATACTATTCCCCCGCACGGCCGATGGCAGCATTTTGAAGTCGGCAACGTTCCCCGCATATCCACTCTTCTTGAGGAATGGAAAAAGGAGGGATCCGATGATTTGGAGATTACAAGACGACTGATCGATTTGTTTTTTGTTTCGGTGTTGTTGGATGCTGGTGCGGGCGACCATTGGCGATATGTGGAGCCAGGGACGGAGCGCGAGTATGAACGCAGTGAGGGAATTGCAGTTGCTAGTCTGTACATGTTCAAGAGCTTGAGTTTTGCGGCTACCAAAAATGAGAAGCAGCCAATTGTGGATGGTAAGTTTCGGGTTGTACGCTGGGCTAGTCATTATGAAATGACTGACTGATTGATGTACAGGAAGAGGTCTGCAAGACTTGAAGACAGAAGAACTCGCAAATGGCTTCCAGATTACAGACAAGAACCCAATGTTGGGGGTCGAATCTCGTGCCAATCTCCTTCGAAGCCTTGGGAAGTCACTCTTATCCCACCCTGAGGTCTTTGGCCAAGAAGGTCGTCCCGGAAATGTTGTCGGTACGTATTATTCTTTGCTTACTACATCCCCTAATATACTCACCAACCACAATACAGATTTCATGAAGAAGAACTCTTCCGACTCTTCAACCTTGGACGTACTCGTATTCTGGGACATTCTCCAGAAGCTGCTCATCCCTATCTGGCCACAAGACCGTACAAATGTCAACGGTCAGCCCCTTGGCGACGCGTGGCCCCTGTCGACACTCAAGACCCAATCATCTTCCTCAAGTGCTGATGAAACTGCGTTCATTCAGCCGTTCCACAAACTAACACAGTGGCTTGCTTACTCCCTTATGGTGCCATTTACACGTATTCTCTCACTACAGTGGAAGAACGCGTCTTCGCTTACTGCCCTACCCGAGTACCGCAACGGCGGTCTATTCGTCGATCTCGGAGTCTTGACACTTAAGCCTGCGTCCCTTGAGCGCGGCATCAAAGCCTCGTCCGATGGCACTGGCCTCCCAGCTTTTAGCGCAGGCGACGATGTCATCGTTGAGTGGCGTGCCATGACTTTAGTCTTGGTCGATAAGCTGTACAAGCTAGTCCTGCAGCGTATGGAGGGAGTGGATCTCAGCATGGCGCAGTTGCTGGAAGCCGGCACGTGGAAGTCCGGTAGGGAAGTCGCCAAGGAAAAGAGGCCGACGACAAAGAGTAGCCCAATCATCATCCTAAGTGACGGTACTGTGTTCTAGAAAAGTGAAGGCTTTTGAAGAATAGAAGAAGAAAAAAACTTTGCAAGTCTTGAATATGGGAAAATTTCCACTACCAAGTGTCCCCCCCCCCCCACTGGAAATAAGTTTGTTCCCTCACTTAACCAGCTTCTTCTCCTTCTCCTTCTTTCTCCTTCCAAAGACCAAAAAAAAAGTCCCTGAGATTTTACAAATTACAAAAAAAAACCCCTTCGTCGAGCTCCACACTGAAAAAAAATATCCTACATACACTGGGTAAAAAAAAGAAAGATTCTCACATCCCATTCAACTCCGTCTCTCCGCCCTATGCGCATCCATATCCCCCCTCCTCTCCGCCACATCATCCAGAATCTCAATAAACCCCAGACCCTGCGGTGCGCGCCCTCTACCCGCCCTCTGCTCTCCCACCACCTCACCCCCCTCCCTCGCCCCAGGCACCTCCGCCTCCGCCTCCCTCATCTCTCTCCAAACCGGCATAACCCTCCCCTCGGCACGCGGCTCCCCAATCGCAACGCCGATGTCGCCCTCCTCATTCGGATGCTCAAACTGCGTCGCTAGATCCACCTTTTCTTTATTATCATCCCAGCTCCACTTTCTGCTCGCGGGACTGACGACGGCGGTGCTGCCGCTGAGCTCGGGGCTCGCGGGGTCGCCCGAGTCGAGCTCGTTGCGGGGTTCGTCGCCTGAGAGCTCGGAGGGCCCGCGGGCATGGCTGTACATGCTTTTGTGGGTGCGGAATTGGGCGGGAGTTTGGGGGGTTGTTGGGGTGGAGAGGGGGAGTTCCTGCGGGGTTGTATAGGGTGCGGTGGAGGGGTCGTAGTTGTGCTGGTAGGTGTGCGTGGTGGGGTTGTAGAAGCCGTTTGGATGGTTGGGGTTGGGCGAGGTGTAGGATGGGGGTGCTGTTTTGGTTGCGTTAGTATTCGGATTCTATATATTCGAGCAAGCTGGAGTCTTTTAATTGTCAAAAAACTTACATTCGGAACTTTGGGTATGGTGGTGCTTGTTGTGGAATTCGCTCATGCCGTTGACGGCGTCGCCGTTTGCGTCTCCATAGTGCTCGGCGGCTTTTGCTTTTGCCTTCTTCTTCCGCCGTAGACATAGCCACCATACGATGATGCCGATTATAGCGGCTATGGCGAATGCGCCGCCGGCTGCGCCGCCTGCTATAGCTCCTACTGGTACGCCGTCATCTGATTTCTTTGCTGCAGCAGATGGACCTGAGGTGCTGGTAGTAGTCGCAGATCCGGTAGCATGATATGCACTGAGCAGGTCATCACGGTTCAAGATTGCGGGTTCGAGATCGCCATCAGGACAGCCAGATTGGGCACATGGATTCGTTTTGCAGCAGCCCCAAAATGTTTCTAATGCAAGTTAGTTATCGCTTGTGGCGTGCGGGAAAGAAGACCGATACCAAGATCGGTTGATCATCTCAAGTACTTACGTCCGGCAGAGCAAGTATAAAACTTGCTTCCAGTTCCACATGTAGCATCGGGAAATGTGCCATATGCTTTTGGATCGAAAGCACCTGGGTAAAGGTTGCCTTGGGCGCAAGTGATGTCACATGGGTCTCTTGCGCAGCAGCCGACAAAGTATCTACAACGATATTAGACACCAGAGAGATGAAATCAGAGATGAAATATTAAAAATTCACTTACGTTCCATACCCACAGGCCCACCAGGTTCCTCCCGAAGGACATGAAGGCGAGAAGGCCTGTCGCGCAGCAAGGTAGGCCGACATATTACACTAACAACCGACTCCGCGGTCGCAACCTGAGTAGTATCGGCTACCACTAGTTGGACTCAAGACCTCTCCACTCGCAATCAGGTCAATAGCAAACAACAATACCGACACACAAAAAAAGAGAGCGAACAGGAAATCAGGTACCGATTAGACAGAGAAAGAAAGAAAGTCAGATGCAGGGAGACGGCAAGAAGGTATGGCTGGCCGGGTCTCACAACCGAGCGCAAAATCAGGCGACCAAAACCCGCCCAGGTAAATATCTCAGCCAGCGCGGAAGGAAGCTGGGTAAAGAAAAAAACGGAAGGAATCACGTCAAGAAAAAAAACACGAGAGAGCTGATCGAGACACCCCTCCCACCCCCAAGAAAAGCCATAATAGCCGCAGCGAAACAAAGCCGCAGCAACTATGCAAAAGTGGGCATGCTCAGCCTGTATGCCCAGCTTTTCTACTTATCTACGCTTTCCTCTTCTATCCTTCTAGCAAAGAACCCCCAAAAGCGGAAAACTAAAAAACGCTGCGGTGCCGCCGCAGCAGCAGCCACACTCCAACATACAATACATACTAACAAAGAAGACGAAACGGCGGTATTATCACCTTGCAACCGGATACGAGCTCTCAACCAGCTCAACACACACACACGTACCACAGAGCGCATGAGCAAGCAAGCATACGTGCGTGTATGCGTAGCTGTCGAGTACGCATCCACACGAGCCCAGCACCAGCCCCCCAGCCTCGCACATGCCACAGCGCAAGGAACAAAGGTCCAAAGAACAGAGACAGACACACAGAGACAGAGCAAGAGAAAGACCAACCTAGGCACAATTGGCGTGCAGGATAACCTCAGCACTAACGGCAAAGGATGCAGCCGCTCATTCGTGCGATGGCGATGCCGACGACCACCTCGTTTTTGGGGGCTGAAATGTGCGTCGAGCTATCTTGTGTGCATGGCCCGCTCCCCCCCCCCCGCGCGCGCGGGGGAATAGATGGTTGAGAAAGAGAAAGGGAATGGGAAACGGGGATTACATTGTAGACTGGAAGGTAAGGTATGTATGTACAGAGTAAATGGGAATAAAGTAAAAAGTGATTGCGAAGGCCGCTTGAGCACTCGAGAGCTCTCGAGAGCTCTTGCTCAGGTGGGTTGGTGTGATTGGAATGCAAAGGCATACCCCGCATTGGGTGTTAGTGCTGCTGTCGGTGGCGGCGCAGTCAGGTGGCACAATTACGTAGAGAAGCTGACGGGCGGCGTCTATTCCTGGCGGTTTTGAAGGCAAAGTGAGAGGTGGGAGTCGGGGGTTACATCACTTGTCTTCGTTGCAACCGCCGACGAGGCAGCCTCGTCTTACTATCTACCAAGACGCTTTTTCGGCAGCCGGCTATATTCTGGAAGGTGTTAAGCTAGGGTAGGGCAGAAAAGGAGGAGTTCCAGTAATAAGGTACATATGCATATGTAGTGAATCTTTCTTGGATTCTTGGGATTACTATTTCTGTTTGTTTTGGGACTGGGTATATATACAGGTAGATGGAAGCTAAGTAAGTAAGGGTATGCGAGCATGAAAAACCGCCCAAATGCAAAGAAAACAATGCGAAGAAATGTTAATACACCGAATCCCAGCGAAATCATCCCTTACGATCATTCTTTTCATGGTTGACCAGTCGAAACACCAAGCCCTTGACGGCTAGCTCGTTTCGCCATGTCGCCGGAGAATTCTTGTTGCGTAGGCAGTGGAGAAACGAATGGAGTGGCGTATGGTGACTCGAGTTCTGAAGGGCCAGGGTGGGCGCCATCTGCGGGAAGTTCTGAGAATCGTCGGTTGTCCATGACATTTGAAGAGCCGGCTGGAAGCTCAGAGAATCTGTTATGGGACGAGGAAGAATCCGCAGGAAGCTCCTGTGGCTCGGCTGCGTGGCTGGCGTACTGATGATACGACTCATGTCCCTTGCCGGGTGAAGTGGCCTGGTAAGAATTCTGGATTGGAGCCGAGTATGTAGGGGGTGCTGCTCTCAAAGTTAGCTTGTGAAACAGAGCAGGCAAGTGAGTCGACATACGTGATTGACCTCCGTAATGCCCTACGGCAGCACTGTTGTCGTTCTTTTCATTGTTCATCATGGGCATCATGGTGGCAGCACCCATGTCGCCTTCTGTTGTCTTCTTGTTCTTCCTCTTACGGAGCACAATGAAGATGATGATTCCGATAATGGCCAAGACTACCACTCCTCCAACAACGCCACCAACAATAGCGCCTGTGTTACTCTTGCCTGAACCTGAAGGGTTCTCTTTCTTGTCCTGTGATACGTATGCGTTGAATTGCTCTGGTCGCTCCATGAATGCAGGTACCAAGTCTCCTTGCGCACATGTTGCTGGTGGGGTTGCAGCGCAGGGATTCGACTTGCAGCATCCCCAGAAACTGTCGCCTCCAGTACATGTGAAGAAATCGCTAGCACTTCCGCAGGATGCATCAGGAAATTCGCCATAGTGGGAGATGTTGAAGCCAACGGGTCGGATATTTCCTTGCACGCAACCATTCGAGCACGGGTCCGACGAGCAGCATCCTACGAAATTACTACCACTGGCACAGGCATACCTGGAGTTTGTCAGTGTCAAAGTTTCTATCAAATTTGAGCTCACTTATTACCATTTGCCGCCGAGTGGGCAGTGAAAGTCGAAAAAGGACGAATTAGACATGATAGGCGCACAAAGTATAATACAGAATGTGCCTTTGGTATGCGCCGACTGCGCTTGTGTTTATTGATGTGTACTAAGTGGAAACAAAGAGAAAAAAATTACGGCCAAAGCGACAGCAAGTACAATAGGGAGATGGCCGATGTGATAAAGAATAGGGCGAAGCAGGTAATTCAAAGAGGAACAGCACACGGAAGATGTGGGCCCCCTCAAGTATCCAGGCATGCAGTGTGAACGCCTGAACGGGGCGTACTTTCGTCTGCACGGCCTTGGAAAGGCGCCGATTGCGCCACGCACCAGCCGAAGCCTGCGCATGACCTAATGTAGGCTAAATGTCTCTTTTCTCCATGGTGGCTGGTAGGCACTGTGATATTTTGGTATCTTGTGAGAAGCTTGGCCGCATAGTTGATGCTGAAAGCTGAGAGAAAGCAGCCGAAGGAGCAACATCCCTGGTAACCGACCCGTACCTCGAGGCAATAGATGATCTGGGCAACTGAGCCTCAGCACAGCCCTTTTTTCCCTATTTCAGAGACAACACCACAGATGGACAAGGGAAAGTCTAGGCGATGCCCCAGTTTACCGTACGCCTGGGGCGCCTGCTGAGAACAAAGGTCCACTAAACAGTAGCTCATTGTGTTTCTTCCTTCTCTTTGCTATACATGCATTGACACTTGTCTCGGCACCAGCCAGGCGAAGATATGCAGTGTTGGGGGCTAATGGACGGGTGGGGACGACATGTCATTTAGTGGCGTTCTTAATCGAAATGACAACGAAGATACTTACGTCTTGGGCTGAAGGGGGCCGTTTCTCAACAGCCATACGGGCTATACCCACAACCGCCCCGCCCTATGTCAGCACGAACCAATGTTACCCCGAGGGGGGGTTTGGGAAATAAGGCTGAATACATCAGGAGAATCGCCACTCAGAGGAATTTCGGTGATGAGTGTCGGCCAGGACAGATGGGACAGCTACTGCCTCCGCCCATGTAGCGGTCAATTTGGGCTGTGTGTTCAGCCGCAGTGAGCTCTTGGCAGGTCGTGATGCGCAGCTAAAGTGTCTAGACAATCCACGGCTGAGGCGGTAAGGCGCCGGTATTCTTCGAAGCCCGCATTTGGGCGGAATCACAAGACTATTGAAATCTCGGGCCATGCCGTTGTGGGTTTGGACTTACTTGAATGCACAGAAGTCACAGATGGCTGGCGTTGTGAAGCCTCTTAAACCCATCTGTGCTGAAATAGTGCGCTTTGCTCCCTTAGCAGCTCCCACCGTCATGACAGAGCGACGCGCCCAAAACACAGCCCACGACGAAGACAGATTTGTGCGAACAACAGACTGACTGGATCCGACTTTCTGGCGATGCGATCGACATTGACCACGCAGGCACCCGGCCGCGCACCCAACGGCGAACAGTAATCCACATCTGTCTGGAAGGATCGCATTTTTCGAGTCGCTCTGCATTGACAATCTCTTGTCTGTTTCAAGGCGGCCATGTAAACAAAGCCACCTGTGCGCTTTGCGTGCGGGTTACTTGTAATGGCCAAAGATGCAGCTGCTCTGGCAACCCGCTGCCACGCTGTGATGACGGAATTGTTGAACTAAAGGGCCGGGGTGCGCTGAACTCTCTCTGCACTGACGGTAGAGTGCATCTAGATGGACCGCGACGAGAGGATGAGCGTACCTATATCCAGGCAGGTAGGAGATCACGAGACAGATGCATGTTTGTCGACCATGGCGGCGTGTTCCCAACCACTGGAACGTATGCAAAAGAAAAGAGGAACAGGAGATGACAAGGCTGGCGAAGATGGGGCGCGGCCAGGGAAGCTTGGACGCGTCAGGGCAGTGGCTAGCGCATCACCGCCGCGGGGAAAGGCACGATTGACAACACAGCAGACATACCGCAACCTCAGTCAGGGCTGCGAATAACAAGCTGTAGATAAAAGGAACTTGTTTCTTTGCTCGCTTGCTCCCACATAGTTTTGCATTTGCGCCGTACCAAGAATATTGGTGACGGCGGTGATGAGACAACCCTGCCCAACCTCCCCAGCCCCCCGCCACACATCCGGATCCCGATAGTTGCACCCAGCCATCTCGAGTAGAAAACTTGTCGCCGCCCAGCTGCTGCATGCGCTCACAATGCAAACATTCCTTCGTGACTCCACTTGACTAATCCACCCAAGAAGACATGAGTGGGGAGCCTGGATTCCAACTCAAGCAGACAAACGGTATGCATGCGGCTTGATCCCGCCTCACTACTACTCACCACCCACCCATTTACTCATCCCATTGCCAGTTTCTCAGCCCCAATTGTCCCACCAAAACTCGCAACAGAGCGTTGCTGCTTCATTGACTGCCTCCGAAGGCTACTACAGCGCGTCCGAGCACGCGTCCAGCTCAAGTGAAGAGAGGAGGCCTGTCTACCAAACACCGCCCTCATACCGCCAAACACCAGCACAAAGTCATGAGCAATTGATCCCTCACACCGACATCCCCACAACATCACTACGAGGTGTTGGTATTCCCAGGCAACAGCTCCAGCCTCCACAACCTTCCTTCGTTCACGAACGCCCTCAGTCACCCGCAGTATCTACTATTGCCGAGGAGTCGAGGCCAGGAACCCAAAACGCACGCCGATCCCAGTTGATCCACGACATGGATACCGAATCGCAGGCGACTACTCCAGGCCATGACACCACGCCATATATTCGCTTCGCCATCGACCAGCTCACCCGAGATGAAGATGTCCGAGGCTCAAGAATATATCCAGAGGTCCGACCCCCAGTCGCAGTCCAGGATGATGATGACGACGATTACCCCGTCGAGAGAATCATTCCCGACAATGGGCTGGGATACATGGCACTGGAGCAACAGACACAGGAGAGAATGCAACAGCACAAGCCCGCACGCAAGTCGTTGAGACATTCATATACACCACTGGCCACTGCCCCGGCACCCATGGCTACCCAGCCAGATGGACCCCACCACAAATCCCACAAGTACAGAGAACAGCAGTCGCCTTCTCCTACTCGGGGACAAAAGGATGTCTTTGTAGTACACTCGCAGCCACACTCATCCCTTCACTTCTTACCCGCTGTCCTTCGCCCGCTGTCGCTCGGCCTGTTTATTTTCCTATGCTTGCTCATGCTCGGTGCGCTCATCTTCGCCGCTGTCTACTCCAACCGCGATGAAGCCTACGGACTGTGGGACTACGGCGGCTTTGGCGACACTCGCTACTTTGTTTTCCGATATCTCCCAACCTTGCTGGGCATGCTCTTGTTTCTATGGCTCATCCAGATCCAGGCAGCCCTTCAACGCATTGTTCCGTTCATATCCATGTCTTCAGACTCGTTCCACCGGAGATCCGAAGCTGTGTTTCTTCGACTGTACCCGATGCAGTTTGTTTTGCCAAATATCCAGCATTTCCGCGCTGGACATCCCGGTATCTGTGCATTTTTTGTCATTTCATGGCTATTCGCATGGACGGTCCCTCTTCTTGCTTCCAGTTTCAACGTACGGTACAATGTGGCACGCTCCGCTTGGAGATGGGTTGCTGTACAAGGTGTCGTCTGGACGGTTGTTGTTCTCTACATCCTTCTGGTGCTCGTCCTGATCTACCTCATGGTCTTCCTCATGCGCAGCCCGACTGGATTGAAATGGGACCCGCGATCGCTCGCAGACATCATCGCCCTTCTGGAGCGCTCAAACAACCTCGGAGATTACAACAACTCGGAGACTTTCGATAAGGGCGACTGGAACAATGTTGCTAACCGTGCTGACCGCCTTGGCTACTGGACTACTACGAAGCGACCAAGCGACGTTTTCTACGGTATTGGAGAGGAAGGTGCTGAGATTCGGAGATTCCAGGTCGAGGAGGGACGCATCAGAGAGCAAGGACCAGACCGCGCAAATCTTGACGTAGTTCAGGGCAACGACTTTTCGATCCGCATGGACATTCGCAGCCCGAACGTGCGACTTCGCTATTTGCCCTGGTGGCTGAAGGACGGTTCAGTCATTGCCTGGATCGTCATCGCCTGTATCCTTTTGGTTGCCTTCTACGTCGTCAGCTTCGTGAACGATGCTGTTCGCCTCGGTTTCCTGCCTCGAGTCTTTGCTCGTACAGGCACTGACGGCTTCTCCGCCTCAAACTTCCTGTACTCGTTCGTCCCAGCAGTCATCGGCCAGTTCCTCTTCCTAGCGCTCTTATCGCTCGACTACTCTATCCGCATACTCCAGCCATACATGGCGCTAGCATCCAAAGGCGGAGCCACTGCTGAAACTTCTCTGCTGGTCGATTACGCCTGCCGTCTGCCCTTCTCAGTAACACTGGCTGCGCTCGAGAACAAGCATTTCCAAACGGCGGTCCTATCCTTCGTCTCATTCGCATCCATGTCCCTGCCTATCCTCGCAGGAGGCTGCTTCTGGACCCAGTACTACGGCGACGTACGAAACGTCCGCGTCGCCGCCGAACTCCCCGGCTACTACGCCCTCTGCTTCTTCCTCGCTCTCTACACCATCAGCCTCTTCGCCCTCATCCCAGGTCGCCGCCGAGCCGCACTCCCCCACCGCAGCAACACCCTCTGCGAGATCATTAGCTGGGTCTACCAATCCCCCATCCTCACCGACCGCGCCTTCGCCCACCCCCAAACTAAACCCGACCTCGTCGCTCGCCTAATGGGAAGCACCTATGCCGAGCGCACCTGGGCCCGCTCCGTCGCTTCTCTCGTCCGCCCTTCCCGCAGCAACCTCCGCCCCGACTCGCCCACGGACCCCGCGCTGAAAGAGAAGGCGAGAAAAGACGGTCAGCACGACTCTCTCGTCGACCCCGGCAAAATCAGATACGGCTTCGGCATCCACGTCGGCCGCGACGGCCTCGAACACCTCGGTATCGATCGCGTTCGCCGCGGCGGTGACCGAAGCGGCCGCGAACTCGTTATCTGGGAAGAACAGCAGCATGATCATAAGAGGAAGAGCTGGACCAGTCAGGTGTGAGAGCATCGCTGTCTTTCGCCTCCTTTACGAAACCAGCTTCATTTCTACGGCCCACGAAAAGGGCTGTTATGATGATGAATTGCTGTTTCACAGAACTCTTTTTTTTTGATGGATTTTTTTAGCATTGGTGTTTCGGGTGTTTTATCATGCATCGTAGCCTTGGAATCTTTTCCCTTCTTTCGGATTCAATGGCTCGGGATCGGCGTTTTTTCTTCTTCTTCTTTTTTTACCCCGTCAATGTTATTTGGACTGGCATTGCGGATGTAACTGTACGAATCTTCTTTTCATGATGCAACGCGGAGGACGGAATGGAAAATATGAGGCGCTGTTATAGATGGAAAGGAAGGAGTCAAGTTTGAAATGTTGGTGTACATGGGATGAGGCGTCATTGCCTGATATATGATAGAATATGCATGGAATGAGGGTATGAGATGGGAATGAATGATCATTGCTGATTTGACTGGATTGGTCTGTCTTGGATGCTGTGATTTGAGTGCATTTTTTCAAGTTGACGTTGTGGACTTATTCGAGTACTCTTGATACACAGAAAATAAGGGGTACTGCGTTGTATGCTTTATTTCTTCGTTATCAAGTCTACGCTACAGCAACAGGAGCCGCACCAGCATCGACCCCCGTAAGCCTACTAATCTCCAACTCGCCATCACCACCCAAATTATCCAATCCATGGAACCCCTCCTCGACTACCCATCGCTGCTCATACTTCATAAGCACTTTGCAAGCGTTACCCACAACGAGGAGTCCAGGAGGTCTACTTCCCTCCTCCTCGACAGCCGCACAAACATGCTCAAGCGTCGTGCGTATGACCCTCTGATCAGGACACGAAGCGCGTTCGAGCACAGCGACAGGGAGGTCTGCGGGATACGCTTTTGCAACTAAGCTATCAACGAGGGCAGAGAGGCGGTGGAGCGACATGAGCAGGACGAGTGTACGGGAAGCGACGAATTCCGGGGGATCGAGCGGAGCGCCTTTCCTGCCCGTACCGGTGCAGATGAGCACTTGGTCTGCGATACCGCGGTGCGTGGCGGGTATGGCGGCAAAAAGGGGTGCGCTGAGTGCACTTGTGATGCCTGGGAGTACGCTGGGAATGAAGCCGTGTGCGCGGAAGAAGTCATATTCTTCTCCTCCGCGACCGTAGATGTATGGGTCACCTTGCTTTATCCGTACGACCACTTTGCCAGCTTTCAATCCCTCCAGTCCCATTTCTAGGAGTTCTTCTTGCGCTTTGTCTGCATTGCCAGGGAACTTTCGTGCAATGTGCACGGTTGCGCGGCGGGGTACGAGATCGAGGATGGGTGCGGGGACGAGTTTGTCGGCAAGGATGAGGTCAGCAGAGAGGATAGCTTTGTGTGCGGCGCGAGTTAGGAGATCTGGGTTTCCGGGACCGGAGCCTGCGAGAATAATGCGGCCTACTCGCTGTGGTACAGTGGCTGTGGGTCCGACTTTGGAGGGGCTGCTGCTGGCGAATTCGCGGAAGAGCATATTTACATCTGCGTCGGTGATGCTTGCAAGGCGGCGCAGCGGCCAGTACTCGCATATCTGTGTGAGCCAACGCATACGGCGACCCCGCGCTGCTTCCTTGCTCTCCTCCAGAATCAACTTGTTAAACGTTGCCGGTTGTCCACTGTCCTCCTCCTCTGCCTCCAAATCCTGCGAGAGTTCGGCCGCATGGTCTTCTTCCCATATCCGTCTTCGCAGTGTACCCAATTTCTCGACCGCGTCACCTAGACGCGGTGGGAGAGATGCCGCAATCTCTCTTCGAATTCTTGCCGAAAGTTTGCAACCTTTTCCAGAAGTAGTGATACCAATCTGAAGAGGGCCGTCGGTATGTGTGGAGAGGAGTGTGAAGGAGCAGAGATTCGGGGCATCAGCGACGTTGACTGGTATGCGTAGTCTCCGGCAGAGGTTCGAGATCTGGGTGACTGTGGCGAGTTAGAAGACGACTGTGCAGAGTATACTGTCACCACCTACCCGAACCATTCTTTCCGCCAGAGGTAACAAATACAGCGTCTACTACACCATCCACCTCAGGACGTCCGAGTGTTGTCAAATCCTCATTTTGGAAACTCCGCTTCAACCATTGTACTTCGCCAGCCTCGATACGTTTCGCCAGGCCGTAGTGGAGGGTGGCATCTTCGGGCGCAAGCAGTATTGGCTTCGCACCAACTTCTATTGAGCGCGTGCATCGTGCGCCAGCAAGTGGGTTGGATCCGACTATAAGATGGATGTGCGATGTCGCATCGACTGCAGTGAGAAGTGCAGGCGCCATTGTGGAGATTGGAGTGATGCAAAAAATACAAGATCCAGTTCCAACAAGGAGGGGTAATTGTTTTATGGGCAAAGATAATACTGAATGCGACTACTCCTCGGCCGCCGAATTGATAATGGGCATAGCGAATTGTTGTTCCGATAGCGACGAGCCGATATGGCGCGATCGCACTAGTGACATCCCCGCGGAAAAAGAAGGATTCTGAGTGGCATACTGACCCAATCGCCGATGGTGCAATTGGCTACTATCATATTTGCGCGGAGTTAGTCCATTTGCTCGTCTCGACCCATTACAATGTTGAGAGCCTTCCGGCTAAGCATGACTGTGTGCCCAAGTGCGTTGAGCTTTGCTGAGGCGGATATCAAGGCTGGGTCTTGGCTTTCAACACGGATCTTCTCCTTGACGCGGACTTCACGGTTCTTGTATGTGAAGGTACGGTCGGCTTCATCGTGTGTAGGGGCTCGGGTGCCGCCGAGGGCTGATGCAAAGGTGCTGCGGATGCTGAACCCAGTGAGTGAGCCGCTATCCCCCGCATGATGGGGCTCTAGTGTGCGGATTTCGAGGACGAGGGCAGCGTCGAAGACAAACAGGTGAAAGGATACGTTTGCAGGCAATGGAGGATCAAATGTCTATCTCAGTCAGCGAAGCTCTTAGTCTGTACAGATACGCAGCTTACGTTTTCGTCGACGGGATTGTCCCACCACGAGGGCTGTACGGGCGAGTAGCCTTTGAGAGCAGCCTGTGCCTCGATTATGTGGTCGTGTAGTAGTTGGAGTTGGCCCGAGACGAATTGGGCGTTGGTCGCATCTCCTCCCCAGGTAGCGACATCGATGGCGTCTAGACAACTGTTGATGGAGGTTCGTACAGAAGTAAGCTGGGGAACAACGAGTGTAGGTGCATGCGGTGCAGAGGAGATGACGAGGTCCCAGGTCAATGAGCCTTTTGGCGGTGGGAGGCTTGCAAGGCGGAGCTTGATGTTCTAGGGACAGTGAGTAGGTGCTCGAGTATACATAAACGACCAGGCCATGACCTACGCCTTTGGTGATGCGCGTGCCGATGCGCGTAATGAGGCCCTTGAGGCTCTCTGAGCGCACAGAGGTCAACACCAGTGTAGACCCGTTCTCAGAGGGCGCAAGCAGGGCGGCACACTCGTCGAGGCCGGCCTTGAGCGACTGCAGCGTCTCGCGCAGCTGGACAAGCAGCCACTCGAGCTCGCGCGCTTGCGATGCGGCCTGTTCCTGGGCGAGACGGTCCTCGTCGATGGGCGGCCATATCGCGGTGGACATGACGGCGGTGGGTTTCCAAGGCAGGACACAGCACCCACCGGCACACACTCAAAAGACAGATGCAGCAAAGCAGCAGGGCAGGATTCCGTCTTGGTCAGCCACGCAGGCGCGATGGGCGGGCGCAGAGTCGACGCAGCAGATCTCGCTTCTATCCGCCCAAGGCCCGCATCCCTGCCCTGGATCAGACCCTCCTTCTTGCAGCCGGGCGCAACCTTCAAACACGCCCGCATCCTCTGCTAATTACTACACACTTTACTGCCGCTGCGCATACACTCAAACGGCACCATCTGCCGTCGTACTCCCATCCGAGCCATGGACCCTTTTTCCTTGCTGTGTGCCTCGGGATGATGCAAAGCGTGTTAATAGTGTCGTAACCTAGTGAGGTCACGAAGCTAGCCACGACGCCAGAGAGCCGACTCTCCCACACCAGCATACGTCATGGCTTGGCCAGACTTCTTAAACCAGCTCTCCCAGACCCTTTCAAGTGCACATGTTCGCTGTTCATCTCCAATAATAATATAGGCCCTTGTGCAACCCTGGCAATCATTGCTGGCATTGTCCTCTCTGTTACAGCTCTGCAGTTGGATATCCTCCTCTCCCCACCATGGCAGGCCCGGCTAGTATGCTGTCCCGCTCTTTTCCGCCGTCGCCTATGCGCTGACATGCAAAATAGGACCCTTGCTCGCCATTGCTTCGCTGGTCCTCGTTGCTGCTGGCCTTCTCTTCCAGTTCTTGACCATCCTGACTGGCGGCGTCAACAAGTCCCCTCTCGACAGGTTCTACTTCCTCGAAGCCTCCACCAACGGCATTCCCAACGCCCGCAACCCCTCTCGATGGACCTTCTTTGCCATTTGCGGTGAAAACCCAAGCAATGGGCGCAACGCAAACTGCGGCTCACCTGTTCCTGCTCTTCCCTTCGACCCACCAAGGAACTTTGGCACTGAGCAAAACATCCCTGATGCCTTCCTCGGCACGAAGCAGTACTTTTACCTGTCTCGCTTCATGTTTGCCTTCTACCTAATTGCTCTTTTCTTTGCTGCCATTGCCCTGATTTCGGGTCTCCTGGCTCTCTTCAGTCGTCTTGGAGGATACTTGTCGTCTCTTATGACCTCCATTGCCCTCTTCTTCCAGGCCCTTGCTGCTTCTCTCATGACGTAAGTTTTACAGGCTAATAGTACTTGACAAATGCTAATAATCACTAGCGCATGGGTTGTCAAAGGTCGCGATGGATTCCGGTCCGCCGGCTTCGAGGCCCGCATCGGCCGTTACCTCATGGGATTCACATGGGCTGCTGTAGCTTGTTACTTCCTAGCTACCATCATGTTCTGCCTTGGTGGCCGTCTTGGTGGTGACAGCTCTTCGAGGATGCGCCGCAACCGTTCCACAAAGTCAACCCGCAGCCGTGGAAGTTTTTTAGACACTGATTCCCAGCGCAGGGTCAAGAGCGACTACTCTGTATAGACTGGGAACTAATAAGGAAGGAGACAGGACTCGGAGGCGTTGTCCTGAAGCAACTGTCTTTTCTGCAACGATATCCACGATTTACTTCAATATACATGTACAAGTATAGTTACTCTTGTAATGGCGAGCAACCACATAATGCAATTACACCCTAGCTTAATGATGACTATGTTTCCTCACAAAACCAATATATTCATCTACAGCTGGTAATTTAAGTTCCTTTCCACACTAACCGACCACGCTTGCTTTGCTTATGCAGTCTTGCCTGTAAGCTTCTCATATGCCTCCCGATACTTCGCCGCAGTCTTCTCCACGATGTCAGCCGGAACCTCGACTCCCTCCTTACCCTTCAACCCATTACTCGTCAGCCAGTCCCTCAAAAACTGCTTGTCGAAGCTTGGCTGCGCCTTGCCAAGATTCTGCTCCCAAGTATCCTTTGGCCAAAACCTAGAGCTATCCGGCGTCAGAACCTCGTCAACCAGCACCACCTCGCCCTTTTCATCGATACCAAACTCAAACTTCGTATCAGCAAGGATAATCCCCACTTCTTCTGCGCGAGATGCAGCAGCAGTGTAGATAGCCAACGAAAGCTCCTCAACCTTGCTTGCAATCTTCTCATTCCCAATCATCTCCCTCGCCTTCTCAGGACTAATATTCTCATCCTTGCCGCCAACCTCCGCCTTTGTGCTCGGCGTCCAAAGCGGCTGCGGCAACTTCTGTCCTTCAATCAACCCCTCTGGCATCTTGATGCCATTGACGGTCCCAGACTTGGTATACTCCGACCACCCAGATCCCGTGATGTACCCACGGACAATCGACTCAATGGGCAAAATCTGCAGACGGCGGACTTGCATGCTGCGGTCCTTGAGGTCTTTCTGGCTTGCAATTGCTGAGGGGAGATCATTGGTGATGAAGTGCGTTTTCAGTCCAGGCACTTTGGTTGGTAGGTAGTTGAACCAGTAGATGGACATTGCTGTCAGTAGAGCGCCTTTGCCCGGGATTCCCTGACCATCTTGTCAATACCCTTGACTTGTACACTCTCTATTTGTTGTGTTCTTCTGGAAAAAACTCACATTTTCCATAATCACGTCATAGGCTGATATGCGGTCGCTAGCGACGAAGAGCAGGGTATCATCATCAATCGCATATAGATCGCGCACTTTTCCTGATGCGACTTTTGGCAGCTTGCCTTGAATGTCGATGTTGGTGACGGCTTTTGAAGACATCTTTGGCTGTCTTTGTCAAGGGTTGTTGAATTGAGTTGCTGGGATGACTGGTAAAGGAAGTTTTATGAATGAGTATTTTATGCCCTGCATGAGCAATTGGCGGGGCGACTGTGGCGCAGGTGCTGTGGCGTACGATACGCAAGGCGCCTGGTTCTGAGAGCTGTGCAAGACCGTTTGTTCTGATTCAAAAACCATTAACTTGAGAAGCATATTTAATGCGCCTGATTACAGGAATAAGAATTAATATTTGGCTTTGGCTTCGTCTTTGCACTGTCTTGTCCATAGAGAAACTACGTCAGCCAAATTGGGCACGACGCGTAGATATCATCACACCAAGCTCTATTTGGCAACCTAGCCCCGTAACCACACCTCACTCAACCATCGCTTCATCCCTTCTACACCCTTGTAGGTACATATTACCATCTCCAGATGGCTTCAGTTCAGTTCACGGCACTGATACGCCTTCCGTTTATTCGGGGCGACTTTGAAGATCCGCCACAGGCAAGATGCCCCTGTTTACCTTCTGGAGGCATCATCTGACCATTACCTAGGCACAATGGGATGCCGAGAAGGATCGGCAACTCTGGAAAGTTATATCCAAGTCGTCAAAGACTAGTGATTTGAACTGTGAGTATCTATGTTGTGCGTCTAGAACCATAAACTAACATGGTATAGGGGTTGAGTTGTGCGTATATGCATCGTAATGGAAATGACAGCCTTGCTTACATCACCTTAGAGCGGACAAGTTTCAGGTTCCGCCTACTTTTCTTCTGCAGCAAGCAGCATGGTTGTACGAAAGGCATCTCGACCATGTTAGAAACCAGATGAAGAAGGTCAGCATTACAAATGCTGTTCCGTCATCACCCACAGTCGGCAGTACCATGACTGCCGTGGGTGGTGTGGCTATGCGAAGAGGCGGTAGCGCCGGATCTGGGGGTATGATCTGTTCTCACGATAGTGTTCGTAACTAACCATGAGTAGCTGGAAGGACGCCATCTGCCTTGGCTGGGCGTTCGAGAGAAAGCCCTAGTTTGCGTAACGCAGAGGTGGCTACCCCCGGTAAGCATCTCCGATGATGGACTGCAGGCGATCTTATGAGATAAGCCTTCTAACAGAATTAGCTCCTTCTCTTTCGAGGACACCCTCTACGACTACAATCACTCAGTCTCGAGCACATGCTCAGACGCCTGCCCGAACACTGTCTACTCGGTCTACCCAGCGTCCCAACCTGACAAGCCGCAAGTCAGAGGAAAGGGCTCAAGCCTCAAACTTGCCTCATCCAAGTTACCGAAATGATGAGGATGTCTCACCTGAGATCCCAGAATCGTCATCTTCAAGCTCATCCTCTTTGTCGGATGCGGACCATCCAGTTCACCGCAGTCAATTGTTTAAGAGACCTCCTCGTTTCCAACAGAAGCGCCCACGAGATCTTGCCACGTTCGATGAGGGTGACGGTGCTCAGGAGTTTGATGAGTCTGGTTCTCATGAGACGAGTTTGCCCTTTGCGTCTGCGGCAAGAACGCAACCAAGTAGTAGCAAATTTGCACAAGACGCTCAACTTCGCGGTAGTACTAAAGCAGAGCAGAAGGCTGTACTCCCCCATCGCTCCAGGACCGATCCACCATCGAGACAAAAGTCAATTGATGTACAGTCCCTTACTACTGAGACCGCGTCATCAATGACCAGCTCAGGCGGGGCTCCATCGGCAGCAAAGAGTCCTATGAGTCCACCTTTAAGCCATCGTGCAGCGTTAGGTCGGCTTGGTAGCCCGAGGAGTGGTGGACCACGATCTAGAAAAGAAGGCAGTGAAGGCACTCCTAGTATGGGAAGTAGCTTCAGTGATATTGATGGTGAGTTCCCAATTAAACCGTATATTGACACTAGCTAACATCGAGCAGATGCTGGAATTAGCCAGTCGGCTCTCGAGGAAGCGCTGCTGAGTAACATGCAACATGGGCGAATGAGCACATTGAGTCGCATATCGAAGTGGTAGGCAACGACGTATCAGGGATCGGAAAGTCTTGGTGATGGAAACGGAGTTTGATTTATACAAAGAATACCATCACCCCTCACTGTGTTGTTTGTAATCCAGTTTCACCTTTTTAACAATCGTCATAGCCATGTAGCCGTGGCGTCAACTCACCACCTCGCATTCGCCGCTTTCTAAACAGCACGTTTATACAGATACTGCTTGTCACACTAACTCAACTGACTACCATAGCCATCATGGAGCGAGGATCATTGCTGCCAAGAATCGTCATCTCAGACTACACGATTACGCCCCCAATAGCAACATCATACCACGCGATCAAGGCTTTCCATCCAGAGAAAGAAGACACCATATTCTTTGGCCAAACTTACAAGCTCATAAAGTCTCTCCTCACTCACCCTCGTTGTCCGCACCGCCGCGGCACCTCCACTTGGCCCTGTCAACCTTGCGAAACAACCTTCACACGCACATACTGGACCTGTGCCAGCCTGCTCCTAGACTACTATGCCGACTTCTACGCCCACGACAGCGCGCTCATGCAAGCTATATGGTTCCACCTTTTTGACATATGGCAGGAAAGCGCAGCGTGGATTATCGACAGCCTGTTATTAGACGTCAGAGCAGACCGACGAACAAGCAAAGCAGATAGAGCTCGATGCGCAGCAAAAGCTCGAGAATTCGTCAAACATGTCAAAGACACAGTCGAACTCGTCGAAGTCGTCCTCTGGGGCCGCAAAGAAAGCACGAACACCGCCGCCGCCGCGCACCCGACTCAAGAAACCATCCTTTACGACCCGCGAGGCGAGGTATGGCGTCCCAACGGCGAACACGACACCGGCCCATGGATCAGCGGCATAAAGCCCTGGTGCCAGTTCCTGTACAATGGAGGACCAGGCGTAGCGCCTCCTCCTCTCCCCCCAACGCTCGCTCGTCAGAAAACAAACAACAACAATAACACTGAAGGAAGAGTAACAACAACACGCTACATCCCCCACTCCGCCATCGCAATCCTAACCGCACACACCCAGCGCGCCCGCGCCCTAGCTTCCACCCACTACACCTCTTCCACTCCCGAAGAAACCGCCCTCTCCCGCCTCAAAGAATTCGATGCCTACGCCCTTGTCTTCCCGACCCCACGCCACCCCACACATACCTTCACGTCCCCGCTGACGGGCCACACGATATCGTACACGCTAGGCAACGGCGCGCCGCCCGTGCTACGCCATGTCGCGTTTGCAGATCCGGAGATGAGCGATGAGCGCGCCGACTGGGTTTTGATGGATGACTGCGTAGCTATACTTAAGGAGTTGGATCCTTATTTGGGGGTTAGTGGCGAGATGGGGGATACAGGGGGTGAGGATGGGGAAGAGGTGCCGTTTGATGTGTGGACTGTGGTTGAGGGACGAGAGAAAGAGGAGCGAAGGCTGGAGTTGGGGACTATGTTTGATAATTGGACTGGGATTAGGGAGTGCGAGGTGGGGTTTAAGTCAAGTTAGGTAGATGAGGGTCAAAGGGGGGGGGGGATATGGTTGCGGTGTAAAATGTATTGGAGCTTTGTAAGGGAAAAAAAAAAGTTCAAGACTAGTCTTTTTGTCTCGACGAGGACAGATATAAAAATGGTTGAGACGAGTCACCTTGGCCCTTGACAGAAGTCAATAAACAATATTTTGTCTTTTCATTTCTCTTTCTGGGGAAGAATAAAAAATAAAAATCTACGCTACTAGACAAAATGCCTTCAAACTGTCCAAGCTACCTAATAACCATACACCACGCAAATATACAATGATGATTAAAAAAACAATATACATAGTTTCCACTTAAGGTACACACACACAGACACGCCATTTCGCACGCGAGGTTTCCCTTGATTTCAAAACGCCCATAGCTCATATGTTAATCTTTTATCGCAGCAGAGCTTTGTCCATTTCCCTCCAACAACAACAAAGAAACATGCCAATAAACAATAACACACAGGCGCGCAACATACATGAATAATCCCGATACTCAAAAACACATTTCCAACCCAAAACAAAAAGCCCCTAAAAGAATAACCCCCAAAAAAACGCTGCATGCCAAAATATATGAGCTTTGTGAATGTTTCTTCTTCCTTCTCGCCCATAAAAAGATAAAAGGACAAAATAACAACAAAGAACAAAACTCCGGTGTAATGCGATGTCATAAGCAGATCATAGCAGTTCAACCCGGGATAACGCCGTGCTTCATGCTCTGGAGGACCAAAAATCCCCCCAAAAAATATCACAATGAATTTGCCGGGGGAACAAATGAGATAACGAGGGTACGAAAAGAACATACACGAAGCGAAGGTGGTTCTTTGGAAAAAAAAGCCCTTCCCTTCAGAGTATGTGATGGGATCAGGTCATCGTAGAAGGAAAGTGTCGATAGGGGGATTCATTATACCCTACGCGCTCCGAAGAGACTCAAGTTGATTGCAGTCTCATTCCCGGTGGGATTGCCTGAGCTCTCGGCTAGGATTTCCCATCTTGGCTGCACGAAAGGATAGTGTCGGATTTCCCTCTCTTGCTTCAGCTGCAATTTGCCAGGCGCCTGTGTGGCCCCCTGGCCCTGACCCGCTGCAGGGGTTGGGCGTTGCGAATACACAGGCGAAGGTTGCATGGCACGTTGTTGCATCTGCTGCATCTGCTGCATCTGTGAGAGTGGTGATGGGGTAGCCTGGCCTGAAGGTGTTCGCTGGAGCTGGGCGGGGAGCATCTTGTTTTGTGGATGCTGTGAGTATTGCTGCATGTTGCGCGTTTGTTGCGCTTGCTGGGCGGCCTGCATTTGCTGCTGTCGTTGCTGTTGCTGACTCGAGTACCGTTGTTGAGGTATCGAAGATCCCGTGGCCTGCGCTTGCGGATTTTGGTACGGTGTCGGCTGTCCTTGCAGTGGTGTAGGTGTCGGTGGCTGTGACGAGCTTTGATTTGGAGGAGCGTTGACGGGTCTTGCAAGCACAAGCCAACCATCAACAGGCGCTGTCACCCCAAGAATAAAGACGCAACGTGAGTCATTCGCGAGTCGAGCACCATCCAGCCGGGTGACATGGAATCGGACATCGTCGGAGATGTAATCTGAGAGGAATACTGTAACGTCAAACACATGTTCAGTGATTGTAGGATACAGTTCCAAAGTGGGGTGAGTGAGCATGGCTGCCATGGCACTCATCATAGCCGTCTGGTACGGATGCGTAGCATTGCTAATCATTGTGGAAGCGTGGGACACTGCCAGTCGGAGTAGAGCCGTCAACCAAGCGTAGAAGTCTAACACTGAGAGCTTGTTGTCATCAAGAGCTTGAGTCATGCCTTTGAGCCTCTCGATCAAAGCTTGAAGCATGCCAGACTGTTCCGTACTTTCAGCGCCCTTGCTCGGAGTTAGATCGATGACGGCAAGGAACTTCTGGACGGTCTTGGGCGAAACAATCTCAGACTCTTCTACTTTGGTAGTCGACAATGCAGTCAGGAAAGCGGAAGCGTTGATAATCTCACGCTCTGCATTTTGTCGTATCTGCCCTGTCAGCGAAGCGTCCAAACTCGCAAGAAGCTCTAGTCCGGATGGCCGGTCCTCCTCCACTGCTAGTCTGATGGCATTGAGAAGGGTAGCAGATAGCGCCTCACTGGAGCCCTCCGACGCGGTCGCTCGGGAAGAGAAGATTCGTTCAATGGCCGCCTGACAGATGGGCAATGACAGCTCGCTAGCAAGTGAAAATACCGCAGCCACCTGCTGTTCAGGAGGTTTCTGAGATAAACCTAGATGGTCGTTTGGATCAAGAAGGGTATCTAGCGACTGATTCAGGCAATCACTCGAAACGTCTTTACTTAGCTTACTCAGACATCCTGGATCGGTAGCGATGTGAGTATTCAGAATTGACAGTACCGGCCTACTACGCATCAAGCTTGCAAGCTGTGTCTGAGTCTTGTGCGAAGATATTATTGAGCCAAGCCCAATCAGCTCACCCAGACACTGCATGAAACGCCCTTCAGTCTCCAAGCATAGCTTTCGCTGCTCGAGGCGATATCGATACGCATCTTGGGGTGAACATGACTGAGCCAGCGCATCGGATGGCAGGATAATGTGCATACCCTTCAGTGCGCTCTGGAAGCAACCTTCAGATGGGCTTGTCTTGAACCTTGCAACGCAGGCTCGCAAAGTTTCCAGGAAAGAAGTCAGAGCAACACAGCCGGAGCCAGCTAGGGTGGGCAGAGCTACTCGCAAGCTGTCGGTTCTTTGAGCCATCAAGCTTGAGGCCAGCCATTCATTCACAACCATATCAAACGTTGGCTCATCGAAACAGCGGAGTCGATGGAACCAGCCATGATGGCTGTTCAGATGCACAGAACCTTTGCCTGAATGCTCTTCTATGTTGCTTACAATCTTGCGGAGTACTCGACCCATCATCTGCTGGTCCATACTGGTACCACTAGAAAGGATACGCTCAATTTCGTCATCAGATGAGGATCCTGTCTGCATAACTTCACCCATGTTATCAGAGGCAGGCGAGCAAGCAATAAGCGAGTTACGCTGGCTGAGTTGACTCAGGTCATAGTTGAGAAGCTGTGGGAGCTGTCCATCAGTTTGGGCGGTGCGAGCTAGACTAGCAAGGCTGAGCAGGAGCTCGCGATCGGGAAATCGGATCGTTCGCAAGGCGGCATATCTCGCTGTGACTCTGGCAAATAGGGGATCGAAGGCACCTATGGCACGGAAAGCTTTGGCGTGGTAGTTAATCGTGTCCGCAGTGGAAGCAAGAACACTGGAATCCAATGATGAAGTCGCGATGCCAACAACGTCCGCAAGTATAGCGAGATCTCCAAAACGTTCGAGGTAGGACCTTACAATATGGAAATCCAACGCCGTTAGCAAGGACACGGCAGCAGTCTCTTCTCCTGGCGCATCTTTGGTAGGTACACTATAGAAAGTTAGCGAACTACCGTACGTGTTAATAAAAGGCCTTACTGCTCGTTGACTTCTGCATACTGAGCAACTTGTCGACGTAACCAGATACCTAGCTCAAACTTCACGGTCGGACTAAGCTTGTCTAGCTCAACTTCGTTCACGTCCGTCGAGGAATTGTAGAGCCCAAACAAACTAGGCAAAGTCTGAGACATCATATGTTTGGCGTAGGTAAGGGCTCTTTGCTCTGATTCTGCAGAGTGTACTGTCCCACGAAGGAGGGTGCTCCGTAGGGTGCGAATCTGATCAGGCAGTCCAGTAAGGGGTATCTCGGTGACTAGACGCAGTGGCCAGGAGGCAGGCTGGTAATGGATTAGAGTAGACTCATCACGCTGACTTAGGCGACTTACCACAGAGAGGTCTGCACCATGCCCTACGGATCCAGTAGCAATAAGCCATTGTAGGTAGCGTCCGAGCGCGAATGTTTTGGAACGAACCAGTTCTGCGACTACCTTGAAAAGAAGGCTAGGATCGCCTGTTGCGACCCATGTCATTTCGCGCAAATACGAAATGATGCCATCATACACATCGGCTCCAAGATGATTCCACCGCCGAAGTAACCGAGTCGCCAGATACACCCTGTGTGCACCTTCTCGATAGTACGTGCAAGTCCAGCGGAGGAGAACACCGATTAGGCGGGGCGCATCTGCAATAATCTCCATACAGTCATAAGACAAGTCTTCGATGCGGACTGGCCTATTGTAGTCAACAGAGTCTAGGATGCGATAGACTCGACCGGCAGGCGTTTGTGAAGCGAATGATGGTTTCTGGGGAGCCTTTAGCAACCTGCAATTTCGCTGCTCAAGTCTCCGGATGGCTTGGGTGACGTGTGCATGGTTCCGCCTTTCTGCAAGTTTATGGAGAAGAGGGCCGTATTGCGTCCACGATGTCGGGAGTAGTAAACATGCTGGTCGTGTTGCAAGTAGTCTGACAACGGTGTTTTCCAGGTATTGCAAGACAGCCAGATAGGGGCCCTGTTCCTCTAGTCGATAGATCCTGTCAAGTTGGTTGAGCAACGACTCAGCAAGACGCTTGCCGCGGCGGCGGCAGCACGTAACGTCCGCCCAGTAGTGGGAAATGGAAACAACCAACAGCCAGATGAATAGACGCTCCGATGCACAGGTGTCTAAGCCGTTGACTATCCAGTCGAGAAAGTGGTCGTCGTCTAGAAGGTGCTCTTTGTAAAGATGGGTAGCCAGTTGGAGGGCATACGTGATTCGTGGTTTCCAGTCGCCTTGTCCTATTCCGCCAATGACTCCGTCTATGAATTGCTCCACGGAACTGGTCCAGCCTCTTCCCCACGTCACAGTACCAGCCTGTCCTTTTCTCTTGTGAGCGCGCAGCTCGTTGATACCCACGCACTTGGCCAGCCACAAGGCTCGCGGAAGCGGTATGTTCTTGTTGAGACATTGTTCCAGCAGCACCTTGCCAGTGAGTCCGTGGGGTATGGTGCGGCTGAGGCGACGAAGACCTGTGGTTGGATTTGCTAGATCATGCAACCACTGCTCGCGAGTCGAATCCCTAAGAGTTAGTCGGGGTGGGGGTTTGAAGGTGTTGGGGGCCTGTAAGCGGCCAGTTTGTTGCCTCTTTTCCAGGACGGCGACGAACAGGGTGGACAGTGTACTGAGGCCAGATTTGTTTTTCAGGTTGTTTATCAGCGAGGGCCGAGCCGTATTGGACTCGTTCATGATCTGAGGCTTATTGCTGACACCTGCCTTGACAAGCGCCTCGGACAAGTTATCCTCGGCACTATTACCAGTCCACGGGAACACATCGGCAGCCTTACCACCGGGAAAATGGACGGGAGGCGCGACGGCTTCAGACGCGCCTGGCTTTGGGGTCTCCTTGACTCCGGAGCCGCCAGGCCATATGCGACGCTGCTGAGACGCATCTCTTAGATGTATTGAGCCCGGGCGAGGGGGAAGGGGGAGGTTCGCGGTCGGCTGATAAGGGAAGGCGTGTATAGGCATGTCGAGGGCGTAGTTGGGCATAGCGGTATAGAAGAGCGGCGGGCGTCCCCGTGGGGGAGGGCGCGCAGCATCGTGTGCAGCATTGTGTGTAGGAGGGCGGTCGTCTTCCAGGGCTGGGTCGATGCAGTCGGGCTGGACAAGCGTTGAGATGGGCTTGGTCGGCCGACGCTGCACCTGGGACCGAGGAGGCAGGCCGCTACCACGATTCTGAAGAGATTCGTGAATCCCCGGGCCAGGTCGAGAAGTCATCGCACAGGGGGCGACTTCATTGTTGAATCAGGCGCATGCAGATGGGCAAAGGGAGGGTGCCGGGGCTGCTGTGGCTGGGCGGGCTGAGAGGCAGGTGTAGTAGTGGTAGTAGATGTACAGATGCAGACGCAGATGGGAGCAGTAGCAGCAGGGCGACGGGGACATGTGCTCGCGACTGTTGCCAGCACCACACGGGGAAGGATGTGGTGGTCGGGAGATGAGGAGGGTGGACGGGGCCGAAGGATGGACGACGTGAGGCGTGTCGGCTAGTGGGCAGTCTAGAGGATGTTGCCAGTCCAGCAGCGGAGACGATGATCCGGTGCTACGATAGAGCGAGGCAAGCATGGGGGGGGGGGCGGCGACGGGCCTAGTGCTATCAGGCAATCCCGGCCTCGCTCCCAGCCCACGACCACGACGACGCCCATCACACTCGTCTTACGTCCACCAGTCTCCACCACGGTAGATAAATCGGCCAACAGCCCACACCGCCGGCCCCCCCAATCTCGACCATGGCTTCGAAAAAAGATATGCGCCGCGCCGACCTCAGTACGTGACTAACCGCCCGCCAGCCCTGGCTCTCTGGCGCTCGCAGCCAGCGCCCCCCGTCATAGGGGCTCAACACCGAGTGTCTGTGTGGTCACGTGGCTAACATGGTAGTGCAGTCGTGCCCTATGCCGAACCCGAGAAGAGCAAAGATGAAGGCGACATGTCGAGTGAGCAGCGCCCTGCCGTCTCCCGCTGACTGCTCAGTCCTGTACACGCACACCCTGCTAATCCGAATGGCGACTTTGCAGGCACGCTGTCGAGCACGCTGCCCATGGCTGCTGTAAGTGACGCTGCCCTAGCCGCCACCATGCTGCACGCTGATATAGTTCCCCCCAGATCTTCACGCGCAACAAGTACGCACTACCCCAACGTGTTGATGTCCAGGGAATCCCGCCCAATTGCAATGGCCATGATGACTGACGTGGAACGGTGCTGCACAGGATGATCGGCTGGTGAGTCGTCTGCTGCCTTCAGTGTGTGTGTGTGTGTGCGACGTTGCATGACTGACGCAGTGCAGGGTTGCCGTAGTCTTTGCTATCCAGGCTTGGCTGGCTGAGACGGCCGAACAGAGGAAGACGTCGACTACGCCTGCTTACTTCCAGGTCGGCATGTCTAGTATGCATGCTCCCATCCCAAGTAGAGTCGGTTCCCATGCTAATTCACTCGCAGTCATGTCCCTCCTTGTCGTAAGACGCTCTCCCCCGCCTCATTCTTAATTACCGAGATGATGTTGATGCTGACGCTGTGCCAGACGTACTCGTCCATGTTCCTCCCCCCGCCGCCTGCTCGTCCCGGCCAGGCTTCAGGAACCGAGGCCTTTGCTGCTGTGCCCCCTTCGTAGGTGGCAGTGCGAGGATAGATTGTCTGTAGCCGGTGCCAAGGTAGCAGCTGTACCATGCAAACTGTATAATCCAATCTTGGCCGCGAGCATGCGACGATACATGTCGGCTGGCTGCCAATGACCAATGTCTTGCACCATCGACGGTTCGTGTGTTGCCGCGTCGCCCCGTGTCACTCGCACCCTTGCCTACTCGCATGCATTCGTTCGCATTCCATAATACGGCAACCAGCACCGTCTATCCATCTGCATCCATCTATCCATCCATCCTACCCTGTCCTGTCCTGTCCTGTCCTGCCTTGCCTTGTCCTGCCTTCACCCCGTGCACAGACCATAGCGGGGCTCGCTCTTCCCCTTCCGCATCCCCACCTCTCTTTCCCAGCCTGCTCACTCGACCCTTCCGACTCTCAGCTGCAGCAGCAAACCCTCTTCCAAACCCCCCGTGAAGCCCGCAAAACTTCCCTTTCCACCGCATCTCAACAGAAAACTATCTCACTGGCGACTCGACACATCCATAACCCCACAGCCCCCCACCTACACACGCGCGCCCACCGACAGTCGTATGTCCATCGAGAACCTTAAGACCTTCGGTAAGAGCTGCGCAGCTGCAACCCTCAGCCCCCCACCCTGCAGCACAACGCGCAACCCGGCTGCTAACTCTACACTGCAGACCCGTTCGCGGAAGCGGATGAAGATACCGGCCAGGTCAAACAGACTCAGCAGGACTACATTCATATTCGTATCCAACGTACGTGCCTCACCGCCCTTGCACAGTTGACGCGAGGGAAAAAACAAAAGGCCCTCACTGCAGGAACACTCCCCCAGCTGACGCAACCGCAGAGCGCAATGGCCGCAAAACCCTGACGACGGTGCAAGGTCTCCCCAAGAAATTCGACCAGAAGAAGATCCTCAAAGTGATCAAGAAGAAGTTTGCCTGCAATGGCACCATTGTGAGCGACGCCGAAATGGGCGAGGTCGTCCAGCTCCAGGGCGACCAGCGAAAGGACGTCCAAGACTTCTTGACCGACAAGAAGGAAGGCCTCGGTCTCGACGCAAAAACAATCAAGGTGAGTCACTCTCTCTGTCACTTTTGCTCCAAAATTTGGGGGTACGATATAAAACTTTGTTTTCCTCTCCCCAGTAAATTGCAAAACTGACGTTAGAATTACTATTTAGGTCCACGGTTTCTAGTCCCGAGTCACTGTTTACCTTTTTTTGTGCGCGCACCCCCCTTCCTCGAGAACACTCCGACCTTTCCTTTTTGCTGGGGCACACGGCTAGAGCGGCACTGCTTTCTCTCTCGGAAGTTTCGGCTGAATAGTCTTTCTCCATTGTGAATAGGAAAAGTGGAGAGCGGGGATTCGAGGTTGCGATAGTGAGAGAGAGACTCTTTTTTTTCGCGCGGCGGTGTAAATGCTTATGCGCTGAATGATTGTGTTGGACAATGGACTTTTTTTTATGTGATTACTACCAAGTGAGTAGCGCTCAAATTAAGAAGCATTGTCTCTCTACAATTCGCATTTGTGACGTTTGCTCGCGTGACTAGAGTTGACAGAAAAAAAAAATCCCAAGTGCAGACTTTTCTTGCAAAAAGGATCGTCATTTGTGAGGACCCGAGAAAAACCCACATGGTTGTTCTTTCACACGTCAATCCTTATGTACAAAGTATGGTTACAGGGTGGGGGAAATTTCCGTCTTCTCTCTCTCTGGACACAGCTGTTTGTAACTCTCAGAGTCCATCAAATCTACGCCCCGCCTGCCTGCACATCCAGCATCTTGCGCCAATACTCCTGATCCCTCTCAATCACACTCGGCGTGCTCTCCTCCGTAAACCCCCACACCTTCCAGTCCTCCTCCTTGCCCTTGATCACCCTCTTCTGCAACACCAAGTACTCCGTCACCGTCTTTGGCACCACATTCTCCTCTTCAGCTACGTCTAGCGCAGCAACCCCATCCTCATCCTCCATCTTCCGCTCGCGCTGCCGCTGCTTCTCCAGCTGCTGGCGCGCCGCATCCGGGATCCAAGGTAAGCGGTGGATCGCGCGGTTCGGGGTCGCTCTAGACGAAGAGGAAGCGGGGACTGCTCGAAGCGATTGCTCGGATACGAGGCGTACGACGACTTGTCTGTACGCGGTGTCGGGCATGGACTCGCCGAGGGGCGCGGCGCGGTGTGATACTACGCGGCTTGATTTAAACGGGCCGTGGAGCCGCCATTGCAATTGCACGGGGCCGCGGGATAGGATGCGCGATTCGAGAGATTTGATCAGCGGAGGGAGGCAAGTTTGTTTTAGGGGGGCGACAGTGCCTCTGCGAGAACATATAGGTTAGTGGGGCGGTTAGGCTTGAAACGGGAGGGGGAGAGATGCGGACGTACTTTGCAAGGTTTGAGTAGATTTTCTCGTAGTTCTTTTGTGCGAACTGGATGTATTCTTTGTTGTTGAAGAGGTCAATAGGGAAGAACTTTGTCCAGCCGGTTTTTTGGATACATGCGCGGTAGTAGTATCGTCTAGTGCATTGTCAGCCATTGTACGAAGCCATCATCGGACAACGTCGTCCTCTGTGATTCATCCCATGTCTTCTCTCTCATATTTTCAATTGGCTTGCCCTCTCCCACACCCGGCATGTCTAGCCCACCTCATTCAATTCCAGAAAACCACTTACGAATACAGCGCTGTCCCCTTGCTCTTCACCAAATCCCAATAATAACTCGTTAGCCCCCGAAACCCAATTCCTTTCAACTCGCTGAACGGCGCCCTGATGATAGTATTTTGTAGTAATCCAATGTCCTCAGTCATAGCATCCGCACTAGTCTGCGCCTTCTCAAAGTTGACATTTGGCGACGGTGCAAGCTGTGCTTCAGCCGCAGCTCTGATTTGTGCTTTATCTTGACCGAGTTGTTTGCGTTTCGAGGGGCGCGATGGGGTGCTCGAGAATGCGCGGGTGGTCGGTATGAGGGATTGGCACCGGGAAAGGTTGTGTGCTCGGTTTTGGTATTGGTGGCGCAGGAAGAGGCATTGTCGCTGTAGCGCTGGTATTCGAGCTGTGCGAAGCGGGATATGTGTCGACATGCTGGGCGGCTGTGGTGTGGCACCCCGCACACGTATTGCGTCGTGTGGTGGGGGTCGTTTTGGTGTTGAGGGCGGCGGCCGCTGAAGATGTCAAAAGTCGACGTTCTGGGCGGGAGAGTCGCGCTAAGTTTGTCGGACCTCCGAGAAATCCAAGACCGGCAATCAAGGCCTTGAGATTCGTGCTACAACCATCAAGTCTTGGCTTTCGCATATATTCGGGAATCATCTTAAATTCAAACAGATGTACTGTGGCACAATTGCTATTTATTCGTTGAGAGTAGGATCTAGAGCTCGTGCTATACGCGGGAAGAATACGCCTGTAACCCGCGTCCGCACGTATCATAACCTCATTTTTTATCTTCCTGATCCGCATAATACAAATACAAGCTCTATTGGAGCTGAGTGGTGATAGGAGTACGCCCGAAAATGCCAGTCAGATCTCCCTTCCTAAACAAAAAAGAACGCCGTTTCATGCAAGTAGATGTTGTACACATACGCATACAGATCAACAACATGCTTCGTTTACATGTTGCTGCTCTCCCCAAGAAGTTTCAGCACGCCCTCGTACGTGCCGAACATGATGGCAGCACTGGGCACCACACGGAACATGTGGGGGACAAGGCCGCCATAAAGTGCTGCCATACCTTCTTCCTTCCAAATCAGCCGGAAGCATTGGACGAGACCAGTGTACTTTTGTCGGCCGTCTGCCATGGGTGCTTGTCGTAGCCTTGTGCGGACAACCTCGTGTGGATATGTGATGAGTGCCGCCACGAATTTGGCCGAACCAGCAGCAGTCAGCTTTCCCGTCCATGCAACAGTCTGATCCCATATTGTCGGTGGCTTGCCGCTAGCGAGAACCCTCTCCTCTCTTCTCGCCAACGACAGCTTCATCTGTTCATACAGCATCCACTGTAGTGTGCTCTCGGTGACACCGAGATAACTGGCCGTCAGTCCACGGTATAGTCCACGAACGCCTTCTTTGCGTATAGTTTGCATTGTGCAGTCAAAAGCATTCTTGTACTGACGACCTCGACCGTCCGAGTGGGTGTTCTTGTCCAATTGCAACCGCGTCTTGACCAGCCAAATGGGATTCGTTGCGGTTCCAGTCACGATACCGGCGGCGGCGGCACTGCAGAGATGTACCCATGCGGCTTCCTGTCCGTTGTTGAAGTGTGTGCTAATCAATCGCTTCCCGTTTCCGTATGCAAAAAAGTTGATTGCGCGGGCGGGGACCACACCAATAAGATTAGGCCCCAGTCCTTTGAACAGTGCCCGCCAGCCCTCTGCCTTGGGGACTTGCCACAATATCTCTCCCGTTTCCCGGATGTGCAATAGCGAACTTCGTGCAAAGGACATGGTTTCTATGGGTGGCAAGCCTCGGGCCGCGCGCATGGCGGCGAGGTGCTGTTGATAAAAGGTGGATTGTAGACGAGTCTTGAGGACATCAAGCGGAGCAGTGAGAGTGGCAGAGGCCATACCACCGAGTCTGAGCAAATGTTAGTTTCTGGTGCCTTTGCGTAAAGACTTTGCTCCATACCCTCCAGCGACGAAATGCGCCCATGACTTTCCAGACTTTGGATCTTCCTTTGCTACGGATGCGCCATCTGCCCGTTTCGGCGGGGTGACTTCTCCCAATTCTCGCGACGAGGGTGGCAGCGGTTGCAGAGGATGGGCGGGGCCGTCTCGAATACCTCGAGGCCTGGAAGTTTCTTGCAGTGCCATCGAGAGACAAAAAAGTTGGTGGCGGGGCTGGCGACTTTTCTGATTGTGTCGGGAGAGGCGGGCGGGGGCGATGAAGCGTCGGTGGACTGGCGGATCCTTGACTGATTAAATCTCCTGCAAAAGTCTCGTCCAGCGATGAGTGTGGCGGATGCGCTGTACATGCAAATGCAAATGCAAATGTCCCCAGATTTTTGGCATGTAAGCCCGATGCGGCTAGCGACCGGCGAGACTACCGCGGCGTCATAGTTGCATTGCGTCGTGTGAGCCTCACCCAGATCGAGAGCGAGCTTCCATTGCGCCTCTTGCACATTGCACCGATCCCACGCCAATATGCGCCCGACTTCTGCTTGCCTTGCACCTGGTTTCTTGAAGCGCAGTTTGGACGAGTTCAAGCGGCTCTCCAATTTTGGTGAGTGCCAAAAATCGCACTTTGGGTGCGCCGCCACTAACATTTGCAGCGCTCAAGCTCGAGGGCCTCAGGTCGCCCCAGAAGCCATTCCCTCTGATTCTCTTCAATCAGCCCGAAGATGTCGAACTATGCAAGCGTATGAGCGATAAAGACATTGGCGGCTTCTCTTCTGCAAACTTGGACTTCCACCCCCCTACGAAAAACGAACCCCCACATGTCCGCTTTCACGGCTCCATATCCACACAACTGCCACACAACCAACCGCACATTCAGAGGACCGGATACGCCGGGTGGAGGACACTGGACCGTGGGTCGACCATCTTCGGCAAGTCGCTGTGGGATGTGAGCATGTATAGTTTCCTCGCCATCCAATTTAAGTCAGATGGGCGCAAGTACTTTGTAAACGTTCAGACAGAATCCATCGTCCCCACCGATATTCACCAGCACTTGCTGCACTCCAAGACACCTGGAGAGTGGGAAACAATCTTGATCAAGTGGAACGAGTTTGTGCGGACAAACCACGGCCAGGTTGTAGAGCCTCAGAGAGAGATGTTGACGCAAAAGGTGCGCACAGTAGGCATATCGCTGATAGATCGGATACCAGGGCCATACGATCTGAGTATCAGCAAGATCTGGGCAACAAATGCGACAGACGAGGACGAGTTCTTGAAGGCTGCTCCGGTTCCGACGTTGCAATCTAGTGAAGGTGATCTGAAGAGTGTCAGGAAGGATTCTGGAGTTAGCAACTCTTCGCGTCAGACGATTATATAAATGTGTATAATATTAAATTGTTATAATTGACTCTAATCATTTCTGTGCTGCGCTTACTATTGCGTTTTCACTGTCCCTTGAGGAATCACAGCGCTCCATACTATTGTGTTGATGTAGGATGCGTGGCGCTGCCTACGCGGAGCCCACTGCTTCGCGACCAGTACGCGCCTGCGCGCTCGGCCGCTGGTTACTGGGCTAATCCATCAACATCACCTTCACCGAATAGGGCTCAACTTGAGAACCGCACAGTCGACAGGAAAACTGCTAGCCACATCCCCAATACACAATGCACAATTTGCATAGAGGAATATTGTGAAAAGTATCCTGGAGGCAATAGTCCGAGGACCACAACATCTGCTGCTTTGTTTATTGTAGCTACCTACAACAAATCTAGAAGCGCCAAGGATGACGATACCTCGCTACCTTACAGCGCAGAAGATCAGTCTTCTTGTTTTGACTCGTCTCTACTGCACTTTTCCCCTCCCTTCTTCCGCGACAATACCTGTTCTCTCCTTCATCCTCTCAGACAGCCTGCCTTCAACACCATCCAGCGCACGGCCACAGCCCTCTACCTCGATCCAACAGGATGCATCTTTCTCGATCGATGCATTTGAAGATGTGCTCCAAGGACATGCATCAAGCATGCCGGGCCGGACCCTGCTCGACCTGTTTCTCAAGCAAATGTGGGAAATAAATTCCTTCGATGCGCTCCATGCTCTCTTTGACAGTATTCTGGAGATCCTTACGGCGCCGCAACCATCAAGCCAAGACGAAGAGATACCAGACCGCACCTATCTATCCAAAACATCACCCCTGGGTGCATTTGTTCGTAGAGCACATTTGGAGTTTACAAGACTGCAATTCGACGATTCAATGAAACTCTGGTCATCATTCATCAAATACAGGGCTCCAACAGCGCAATGGACCAAGCGGCTTGCTGGCCTAGCTTCAAGTGGTGTTGATGTAGTCGCTTCTGAAATGGGTTTAAGAGTTGGGGATGATGTATATGAAATTGCATATGGCCATTTGGAGGACCAAGAAGAGCAGGCCGCAGATACAAGCCTGGACGACCTGGATCGGATCCTCGACTTCCAACTTGATCGACTGCAAAAGTTTGGAGATCGCGTTCCAGATGAAATGAAAATTCGGTTACGCAGCATGGTGAGCCCGTCAGGACAGGTACATCGCCAGGCGCATTTAGTGCATTTTTTCGATGCCTGGAAGGCGGGAGATTACACATCTGCATTTGACAATCTGCATCGCTACTACGACTATGCTATGCAGACACGCGAGAAGATCCATTACCAGTATGCCCTGTTACACATGGCTATTCTGCAGGCAGATTTTGGCTGCTTTGGCGAGGCCATAGCTGCTATCAACGAGACCATTGCAACAGCTCGGGAAAACCAGGACATGACTTGTTTGAGCTTTAGTCTTAGCTGGTTGAACCATATGGCTAAAGCATACCCAAAGCAGATGAGAGGTGCAGGATACATGAGTATGCTTGGAAGCGAACGAGATGCATTGGCATTCCTTAAGGCCAAGGCAAAGGATGCTAAAATGTATAATCTGCTCAGCGCAAGTCTGCTCAATGAAGCAAAGCTTTCTCTCGCAACCGTACGTTATACTTCGGTCACCTAATCAGGCACAATGCTAACATCCTACCAGGGCGATTCCATCCCACGAGCGCTGGAACACATCTACCAGTCCTCCCACCTCAACATCAAAGAGAATGTAAACAGCTATGGCGGTCAAATGCTTCTGATAGGAACGCTCTACAACCGCCTCGGCATACCACATCTATCTAACGTGCATTGTGAGCTTCTTCTCGACTGCTACTCGCACTCATGTCCTGTTGAGGAGCGTCTCCGTGCCATTGGGCGCAGAGCCTTTGTCATCAGTCAGAACGGCAACTACGACGAAGCGATATCGATCCTCGAATCCGTCGATACATCCGTACACAAGTCCCTCAAGTTCAATCAGTTCCTCGTTCTATGTATTGGCCTTATCAAGCTGAGAAAAGCTATCCGAAGGTACTTGATTCACGTCCCAATCCAGATGACGAATACTGATATATTTTGAACAGATCCGACTGGCCAACAGCCACGCACCTCCTCGAAACGCTCAAGCCCACCAATTCCCCGTCTACACCTCCTCTCGACCCGGAACTGTCGTTCGTCCAGCACGACACTTATGTTAACTATCTCGTCTCGACGGCTCAATTCCCACTTGCGTACCAATGCATTTCGGCCCTTGCCCAGTCACTCAAAGAAGACAACGCTGATATACAGCAACGCATTTCGGTACTGCTCATGCAGGCGTATCTCTGGATCAAAGTGGGGAAACCGGAGAGGGGGTTCAGTGTGGCACTCCGAGCAGCGAGCGTAAGTTTCAGGGCTCGTTTGGGATTCACGCTCTGGTGTGCAGTCGGTTGTTTGGGTGCAATCTTGAATTCGCTGGGTGAGTATCGTGAGGCCAAGAGGTTGGTGGAGGGTGTGCTTCCTCAGGTACGTATTTACATCTCTTCATTCCCGTGGCCGAGAAGTAGACCGATGATGCTAATATCTTGTGAAATAGGCTTTGGAAGGCGGCGACAAAATGCTCATTGGAACCCTATACTCGCACTTATCAGATTCTTACATGGGTCTTGCTAATCCCAATCTCCCGCCTACCACCACTACTACAGCTTCGAATCCACCCCAAACACCTGTCACGCCCACAGCACCAATGCACCGCTCCCGTTCAACCAACGTCGCCAAAGCAGAACTCTACATTGACCGTGCACGAGACAATTTCCGGAAAGCGGGGTACCTGGATGGCGAATGCGAGCAGCTGATGAAGAAGGCGATCATCGCCAAACTGCGGGGCGACGAAAAAGTAGCAGAGGAATGGGCAATGAGGCACAATAGTGTTTGGGAGGAAGGACTTGCGGCACTAGAAGGCTAAACCCATGTAAAAGATATACATAAACAACGGTAATACGAATTATTGAGGGCGTTTGTCGCACACACAAAGTCAAGTTGCAGATACAAAAGGGAAAAAATGCATTTACTGGTCTACTGTCTCTCTCAGCATGCTTGCTCTCGTCGTACTATGTACACACATTCAGCCCTGGCAGTTTGCTCTCTAGATAAGGGGTTTTGGGCTTGAGAATGGTATATATGATATCACTTGTATAGAAGCGGTGACATGCAAAGCGCTTACTCGTCCTTCTTGTGGTAGTTGACCTTGTCGTTCCAGAAGAGGGTCTGTTTGTGTGGTCAGATGTAAGGCTTTGGGGCGTATGTATATGGATATCTAGGAACGTACCTTGTCACCGTCTCCCCAGAAGAAGTTCTTGGTGCGGATGTTCTGGTAGGGGTACTCGGGCCTCTCAGAGCGGGGGTGCTCGTGCTCCTCGTGGGCTACGTGCTCCCAGTGGGCATCCCACCTCACCTTTGCGTTGACGCTGGCGACGATGATGCAGGGGACGGCGACGCTGTGGAGATGGTTAGTGACCGTTTCGAGGGGGAAACATCATTGTGTCTTTTCCGTCTCTTTTGAAGCTGCCATAATTCATACCAGACCTCAATGACATCCCCTTCAATATCCCATTTGCTTGTCCTCAATTCCACAATCGTCTAATTGTCCCTTCCTCATCCTTATCGACATCCCCCCCTCTTTCGCCAGAAAAGTAGCCGGGCAACTTACTAGAGCGAAAGCTTGCGCCAGAACTCGCCAGACTCGCCGGCGTGCTGCTGGATGTGAGCACGCTCACGGTTGAACTCGTTGTCCTCGGCACCGGCAAATTGCTTGGGGCTCTCGGAGCTGTAGTTGCGGCGGCTGGCGCGGGCAGGAGCGCGGGCAAGGGCCTGGCGCGGAGCGGCGCGGGCGGCAGAGCGGGCGGCGAACATGGCGACGGTTTGGGGTGGAGTGGAGATGGGGGGTGGTCGCAATTGGTGTGGGCGTAGGCGTGGGCAGTGAGGTTGTGACAGAGGAGCCAGCTCCGAATTGACGAAACAGGGCTTGGCACGCGCAACTCAGATGGGCTGATGCGGAGTTTGCCGACCCCGACGGGTAATGTGACGTCGTGCACTGGTCGCGTTGGCGCGTCTTGCCTTTTCACGCGAGCAGCTTCATTTGCTGAGGCATCGACGAGGGAGCAGGACGATGAGGAAGCTTGGATATATACATACCTGTCGTCGTCCTCCGTAAATTGCTTCTACACATACCACCATGGTTCGCATCACCACATGGAATGTCAACGGTATCCGCAACCCGTTTGGGTACAAGCCATGGAGCACGAATCGCACATTCAATGCCATGTTCGATATATTGGAGACCGATATTGTGATTATGCAAGAGCTGAAGATCCAGCGCAAGGACTTGACGGATGATATGGTCCTTGTACAAGGCTGGGATTGCTACTTCAGTCTGCCCAAGCACAAGAAGGGTACGCCACCTTGACTTGTATACGTTAGTCTTGTCACCCCATGCTAATATACTCCAGGATACTCTGGCGTCGGAATCTTCACACGACAATCCGTATGCGCTCCTATCCGCGCCGAAGAAGGTGTCCTAGGCGCTCTTTGCCCTCCCAACTCGACAACGCCCTACCGCGAACTCCCGGAATTTGACAGTATCGGTGGCTATCTGACTCCCGAACAAATCGCATCCCTCCCTCCTGATCTCGACGCCGAGAGCTTAGACTTGGAAGGGCGCTGCTTGGTCCTGGAGTTTCCAGCTTTTGTCCTTTTTGGTGTCTATAGCCCAGCAAACAGCAATGGCTTACGAGACGGATTCCGTATTGGCTTTCTAATAGCTCTCGAGACACGGATAAGAAATCTGACGAAAATGGGAAAGAATGTCATCCTTACGGGAGACTTGAATGTTTCCCGGGACTTGATCGATACGGCGAGAGCGGAAGAACATATACGGACGGAGGGTATGACACATGACGAGTATCTAAGCACGCCGAATCGTCGCATCTTCAATCAACTCTTGCTGAATGGAAATGTTCCAGGTGAGCGGGACGAGGGACGGGAAGAGCCGGTGCTGTATGATTTGTGTCGCGAGTTCCATCCTGATCGTGAAGGCATGTATACACACTGGGAGCAGAAGATCAATGCTAGGCCAAGTAATTTTGGATCACGGATCGATTTCATTCTGTGCAGCATCGCCATCAAGGATTGGTTCCAGGACGCAAATATCCAAGAAGGACTGATGGGCTCAGATCATTGTCCGGTATACGCGGTTTTAAAAGATAAGGTGCAAATACAACGGACATCAGGACCAGAAAGCGTAGAAGAGGAAGTACATTTGCTAGATTTGATGAACCCAGCGGGCATGTTCAAAGACGGTGTACGGCAACGTGATTACGATCCAGCCAAGGACGTCCCGGCTCTTAGCGGGAAACTTCTCTCGGAATTTACCAAGAGGAGGAATATTCGGGACATGTTCAGTAAAAAGCCAGCACCCCCGAAACCTACTCCAAAGCCTACGCCTGTGGTAGCTCAGCCGGATGTCACAGCAAAAGCTGAGGTTGCAAGCACTGCAAGCACAGCGGAAGAGCAGATGGATAGAGATCTGGCTTTGGCAATTGAGGCTTCTAAAGCAGATATGCTTGCAAATATGGAAAACAAACCCACATCTTCGCAGAGCCCTCTCAAGTCCGCTGAAAAACGACGCGCATCAGCCTCTGCTTCCCCTGTAAAGCCAATCAAGCGGGGCAAACCTGGCGCCCTGGCTGTGTCCACCAAAGGTAACAAGGGGCAACAATCACTCAAAGGTTTCTTCCAGACACATAGCAAACCTGTAGATCCTACTACGCCCAACGGCGCAGCGCCATCAGTCTCATCTCTCGAAACCACTGATTCTCCAAGTCAGAATGCTACGGAAATGCCCCATCCACCTTCTCCGTTGCCGACAAGTAACGAGTCCTTTGACTCTGATCCTCGCGCTTCTCAAGAAGCGTCAAGGGAAGGCTGGACGAAGCTTTTCTCTAAGAAAGCAGCGCCCCGCTGTGAACATGGTGAACACTGCATCACTCTCACGACTAAAAAACCAGGAGTCAACTGTGGACGGCAATTTTGGATATGCCCCAGGCCGATTGGGCCTTCAGGACACAAGGAAGTAGGGACGCAGTGGCGTTGTGGAACGTTTATCTGGTGTAGTGATTGGAAAGGCAGTTGAGGGAGTCAAGGAAGGTGTGCTAAAATTACTGCGCCATTGTTGGATGACTGTATCCCGCTCGATGGTGTTACACGAGGGCAATGCTCAAGATTGCAAGAACATGGTGAATTGTATGGAGGATAGGACGGGCATTGCACCAAAGTAGCAGATGCGTCAAAAAGAGAACGCATGCAGAACCAAAGCACACGTAAGGCAGGAGTAAGACTAGGCCGCACACATGGTCTGCTCGCAGATTCAATACGAAACCGCTGTTTCGCAACACAATGGGATTTGGATAAGAATGCGATGGTGCTGAAGGGGAGGGGCTGGGTGCATGCCGTTTATCGATTCTCTGAGTTCGGATGCCGAGGCGGGGGGCTGAGGGAACGGGGCGGGACGACGGAACGTGGCTATGCGGGGAGATGGGCAAGACCACCAGACGAACAGTCCCTTTGGTACGACGGTCGGATCTACCCCAAGGCATGTCGAGTCTGGCACACGACGATTCTGCAGCCGTGCTGCCATGTGCTGCTCGGCTATGCTTTGCATCTGCGTATACCTAGAATAGAGAGAGGCGTGAGCGCCGCCTGCGCGCTGGCAACTGTGTGCGCGGCAGCCGTCATCGCCCATTCGACATCAGACGATGGACTTGCCCAAAGCTATACGACCAGGCCAGACAAGCCGGCCAGTCTCCACCACCTAATCCTGCAGAGGCACAGAAACGGGCCGGCAGCAGTTCGCGGGCGCTTGCCCGGCACTCGGTTGTTCCCGCGGCCATCTTGGTTGCAGTTGTTTATGAAACACCAACACTCGCCCATCCAGCAGCCGCGCCTATCGTCACTGTGAGCGCCTCGCGGATGGGCGCTCTCGGTGGGTCGCAAGGCATCTTGCTCGGCCCGTGTATGTTGGATTGCTATTCTCGCAGCCTGGTCTCTCGTGTACGCTCTTGACCTCAGGCGACTTCTCGTGGGCATTCCTTTCCTGGATCAGGCTGCGGGCCTTGCACTTGGATGTGGTTTTCTGCGACATGCGACGACTTACGACATGCGACATGCGCTCTTCTGCAGGTCCCCGAGCTCAGCCCTACAAAGTATTGATGACTACAGCGCCCTACATACACACGTCTGACCAAAACGACGCACCCCTTGCTCGTTTGTCGCTTGCCAAGGTCTTTATTTGGGCCTTGAGGCCTGGTCGAATCAGCGCCAGATTAGCCGCCCCTAAATCGCTTCCCCCTTCCTCTACCGCTACCCCTCCATTCGGTACTCGAATTATTCTTAGACACAGCCGCATCTGGCTGCACAGTGGGTATTCTCAAACAGGCGCTTCCGTTGCAGGCACCCTCCCCTGCTCGAGGGGACGAACCGCTCACGTTTTTGTGCGCCGACCACTCACAGGCCCAGTTTTGGCCAGCCCTGGCCCTCTTTCATGGCGCTTGGAGTCGTGACCCAGTGAACAGCCTCCTCTTCGCCTAGTCACACATACCATTCTCGGTACATGGCAGATCGATCCGGCGATTACAGAAACATGTCCTGGTTTCAAAACAATTCTCCGACCGGCCTGACGGCCTTTGTTGTGGATGGAGGCTCTGTATGTGGCTTATTGTATAAAGATGCTCGCCATGCCCCTTGATGCATCTTCAGACAGCTCAACTCCAACAGGTACGACTACAAGTTCTCTCGTTATCACTCGTCAGGCCATCTCCATCTCTCTTTCTTACTCTGTCACTCTCATTCTCCACCGACTTGATCTACTCTAATCATAATCCGCTACCCGGTCGCTTCCATCACTCTCATCGTTGTCTTCTACTTCCTGTCAGCGCGTCATTCCATATCTCTATTCCTGTCATCACGTTCTTCTCTTGCTTGTCTCCTCACTTGATTGGTCGACAATGCCTAAGATTGACAAGGGTCCGTCGCATCGCCATTCCGTGTCGACTTCATCGGCTGCAGGCGGAACTCGGAGCTCCTCTTGGTCCACCAAGGATGACGAAACACTTATCCGCGCCAGAGCCCAAGGCCTGAACTGGAACCAGATCGGACCAAAGCATTTCCCTTCCAAGACTCCAAATGCCTGCCGTAAACGCCACGAGCGATTGATGGAGAGGCAGAATGCGGAGCAATGGGACGGCGTCAAGCTCGAGATTCTAGCACAAGCCTACATGGACGTGCGGCAAGAAATGTGGAGTTTGCTCGCCGCCCGTGTTGGAGAAAAGTGGCAGTTGGTTGAGACAAAGGTGAGTTTGTTTGTGAATGCCGAGGCCTTTGTAGTGCGATACTGATTTGACCCCAGTGCATGGAGAAGGGACTTAAGAATCTTACGCAGGCCGCTAGGTCGGCCCACAAGAAGCTCGAGAATGGTACCTACCACGACTATGAAGACAGTGGAATAGGCATTTCTGACCCCGAAGAAGAACAAGAGGATCAACATGGTGGCATGTCGCACATGTCCTCAATGTCCGAACCCCATTACTCTCCGTACTCTGGCTACCCACAACCACAGCATCAGCGGGTTCCGAGCATCCAGTCTATGCTGCACCCGATGCAACAGCATTCGCATCATATGCAACAGCCTATGCAGCAGTCAATGCAACAACCTATGCAGCAGTCAATGCAACAACCTATGCAACAATCGATCCAACAACCTATGCCGCAATCCATTCACCAAATCCAGCAACCCATGCAGCAGCCACTCCAGCAGCCAATGCCGCAGTCAATGTCGCAGCCAATGCAACAACCAATGCACACCCAGTCAATGGCATATTCGTCGCATCAACTATCGCACCCGCAATAGACGGCTGACATCGCCGCTACCGGGCTTTGGCCTTTTTTCCTACTTATTTTCCTTCAACGTCTCATTTCTCACGATCATTACGACTCTCATGGCTACCTTTTCACCCGGTAGCCTTCTCTTTTCTGTACCAATACCCTTCAGAAACGCACCGATACCCATCACTACCATCTGGTAGCTTCTCTTCAAGATATACACCTACATAGGTGACTTAGACTGGCTAGCATAGCAGTCGTTCTATACACTCGACCTGTTCGCATGGAACAGCGGAGGACCGTAATAGGGTCGGATAACAGGACATTCTCTTGCATCAAGATCTACAGTAGCATGGGGCTATTTCTTTCGTATTTTTTAACCTTTTTTTTCGATATATGTTCGCAGATACTAGGATGACGTTTCTTTGGTATGCGGAGATGGACTCGTGTATTTTTTTTCATTATTTCTTATGCTTCTCTTCAATGTCATTTCTTTCCTTTCATGTCGTCTTGATGCTTCCAGGCGCATCTTCCAGCATGTGACCGAGTTTCACTTTCCATCTGACTACTTATTGTATAAACCTGTATGTCAACTGTACTGACAGTATTACCAACCTGTAGCTGTACAAAAAGAACCACACTACTAGCTGCCTACCAGCCACGAACACACCATTCCCAGACCCCGCTATCGTCGAGTCGACCCTGTATCATCTTCGTTACACAAGCGCACAGCCCCGAGCCGCATACACAGCCTCCGCCATAGTAATCCTTTGACCCCACAAACTTCCAAACATAAGCACACACAAGAGAAAGACAGCCTAGCGATTTCATGCATCCCCTCTCGCAGAGCCTCACTAAAAATAAATATTTCAATTCCGTGCATGCGGCAACGACACACCCTTTCCCGCCGTCTGCACTCTGCACGCGACAGCAACAAGCTACAGCCACGCGATTGGCGCGTGGCGCACACCCGCACCCGCAAAAGGCCGATTTGGCGCTAAACAAGCATCATGACATAACCACCTTGTTTGGAAGCATTGCCGTCCCCATCGACAATTCGCACAACGAACTCAAGATGATTGACCGATAGTAGCAAAGAAAAAAAAGACCCCACCATTTCCCCTTCCCTTTCCCTTTTCTCTCTCGTCGCTTCAATCAAAGCGCAATGCCCCGCGCCCCTCTCCTCCGGATTCCATATACAGATCCCTTACCCGCACCTCGTATCATTCCCACAAGTGGCACTACAAGCAGCGGCGCCATTGCCGCTCTTGTAGACTTTCTATCGCCCTG
This sequence comes from Bipolaris bicolor, assembly GCA_026262445.1. Classification (NCBI taxonomy): domain Eukaryota; kingdom Fungi; phylum Ascomycota; class Dothideomycetes; order Pleosporales; family Pleosporaceae; genus Bipolaris; species Bipolaris bicolor. The sequence continues at coordinate 435,752 of JAODYD010000023.1, forward strand.
TCTACCATCCCGCACGCGTGCTGCATTTACACCCCATGGTGCGCGACAGGCGAAAACACTCCTCCTCACCGGCGCAGGCATATCCGTTGCATCGGGCCTTGCAGACTACCGCGGCGCAAACGGGACGTACACGCTAAATAAAACGTATCGCCCTATTTACTACAATGAGTTTTGCGAGAGCCATGAGACGAGGAAGAGGTACTGGGCTAGGAGTTTTATAGGGTGGACGAACCTCGAGCGTGCGAGGGCGAATGCGGCGCATGTGGCGTGTGGGGAGTTGGGGAGTTTGGGGGTTGTTGGGGGTGTGATTACGCAGAGTACATTCCCCTTCACTATCCCTTTTCCCCGTCCTCTTTTTTTTTTCCCCGGGAAATAAGGGAAACTTGCAAAGTGGCTAGCTAATGTAACACGTGCATGAGCAGACGTCGATTCCTTCCACCCAACCACGCACCCCCACCTCCCCACCATCGAACTCCACGGTTACCTCCGCAACCTCGTCTGCCTCACCTGCCGAAACGAGTACTCGCGACGCACCTTCCAATCTCAGCTCTCGCGTTTAAACCCCTCGTGGGCGGCGTTTCTAGCAGAGATGCTGGAGACGGGCGCGCTGGATACCGAGAATCCGCTTGAGCGCCGCAAAAGGGGGTTGAAGACGAATCCAGATGGCGACGTGGATATCCCTGATGCCCCGTATACTACCTTTCGGTACCCCGCGTGTCCTACCTGTCTGGAGAAGCCGCCGAGGCGGGCGGATGGGAGCGAGCTTAGTGTGCGGGTTGATAAGGATGGAGCGTGGGATCCGCGCAGTGAGGGTGGAGTACTGAAGCCTGCTGTTATCATGTTTGGAGAGTCGATTCCCGCGGCTACGAAGGTGGCGGCTGAGCAGGCTGTTGAGGCGGCGGGGAGGGTGCTGGTGATTGGAAGTAGTCTAGCTACGTATTCTGCGTGGCGGCTTGTCAAGAAGGCCAAGGAGATGCGTTTGCCGATTGGCGTGCTGAATATGGGTGGAGTACGAGGTGAAGAAACCTTCTTCGGGGATATAAAAGATGGGAATACCGGAAGCGATGCTGTACGCTTGAGCGAGAACGCAGAACAGATACTCCCGAGTGTTGTGGACATTTTACAGCGCATGAAAGACAAGAATTAGATGAGGGGTGTGTTTTTCCCAATCTGTTTAGTTTTTTTTTTTCATCTTTCTTATGAATTCAAGAGAAAGAAAAGGAAGAAATCTGATTCCATACTATATAGAAAGAGAGAAAAAAAGACGAGTACAGGGGATATCAGTCTTTCGTGGTATCAAAAGAAAAAAAGCGCGGGAAAAAAAAAGGGAGTTTATCTAATGCCCCGCAAGAGACTTTATACATATGTGCATATAAAACGGTGTGTAATTTTGTCAAAACACACCCGCCCATCAGAAGAGAAAAAAACTTCATAATTTCAATGTGCGTGGAGGTTGAAGAACATTGCATGTGCGAGATTAGTATCGGAAAAAAACCAGTCTAAACCAACTCTCTCTTCTCGCTGCTTCATCGCATTTCCTCGGCGTTGTAAATAGCAACAGTAGCACCAGTACCGTTGCTCAAGTCCTGCTTGTTGGCTATCTCGTTTGTTGCAACTGCGTTCTGCGCTTTTGACTTTGCGTCTATCAAGAGGGCGAGGTTGCGCGAGGGAGTACGCATGAGGTCGTCGCTGCAGCCCTTGCAGATGCGCAGTTGGCACCATGTGCAGCACCACTTGCGCTCCTTGCCGTTTTCGCGACATACCATGCAGGACATGGGCTGGAAGACGTTGTTGGACCAGATGTTCTGGGCGTGGCCGGTGTAGCAGTGTAGGTGCTTGTTTGTGACTTGTGGGACGAGCGAGGAGGGTACGGGGACGGATTGCTCGGTTAGGGGCACAAAGGGAGGAGGGGTTGCGGGTTCCATGGCTTCGACAGGCTCCGTGACTTCTTTTGGCTCCATGGCGAGTTCGGGTTCGTTGTCTTTAGCGATGGGAGATGGAGGGATGGAGGGGCCGGGGGATGGGGATAGATTCGGGATGCCGATGCTGATGGACGTGGGGCGCGAGGGCGCGCTCAAAGGACGGGAATCAGAGCGTGGTGGGAACTCGAGTGAGGTGATGCGAGCAGGTGGCTTGGCGTTGATTGGTGGTGTTGGCGCATATGGAGGCGCAGGGTTTGTGAATTCTGGCTTGATCTCTTGTTGCACTGATACCGGAGGTTGCTGCTGTGGCTCGGCGACGGGCTCAGCGACAACAGGAGACTGCTCGTAAATGGATGAAGTCCTCGGGTTGGTCGGGGGAGGCAAGGGCGAAACGGGTGAGATTCCAGCGTCTGGTTCCGCGAGAATGGGTTTTAGTGTTGGAGAAGGTGTCGGCTCTGGGGTAGTAGCGTGTATATTGACTGTAGGGGGCGAGGGAGCCGGCCTTTGTGCCTGTGTAAACCGGGTTAGTTACTAAAACTCATTCTCATGGAATGAGGCTCCAGTACCCTGAGAGTTTCGTCGAGATGCAGAAGCATCTTATCTGACGAGTACTGGTGGTGGAAAAGGGAGGTAGATATATACCTTCAATACACTCAAGCCTGTACTGCTCTTCCCCTGCACGTTCACAGGCGACCCTAGAGAGTTGACACGTGGATTCGAGGGTAGACCAAAGACCTTCTTTGGTTGCGCCAAAGATGCCGTATCCTCCTTTTCCTCGTCGGGTGTTGGTGGGAGCTGAGCTTGCATGTTGGGCAGATTCTTCTTCGGTTGAGAGTTTTCCATTTTGCTCACGCTTACTTTGCTCTCGACATTTTCCCTCTTCGGTGCAGACGTGGGAGCTGTTGGCACGGCCTTTCTTCCTCGTGGGCCGTTTCCTAGTTCTGCCAGGCTCTTGAAAGCCTTGACAGCCTCTGGAACAGCTTTGCGCTTCACAACCGGCGGCGAGGCGTCACTCGACTTGTTTTGCGACAAGAGCGAATCATTTCGCTCCCTGGCTTGCTTTGAAACTCTACCTCCCATCTCCTCCCTTCGATCCGATTTAGGTGGAGGTGGCGGGGGAAGATCTTCTACTGCAGAGACTGGTGAAGGAATGGATTGAGACGGCAATGGAAAGGCCGATGGCGAAGGAACTGTTGCTGTCGACCCGTTGCTGATGGTCAGCTTCAGCGAAGCCGGTCTGGAACCGCGAGACAGGCTACGTGACACAATGCGCTTCCTTGGTTTTGGAGAGCCTCCGACTGAGCTAGATGGCGACAGAGGTGCGTCTTGGTCTTCTGCTGAACGTTAGTCTACCATAATGGAACATCAATCATTGTTGGAGCGGTTGGTGCAGGTGAGGTGTAGAAAAGAAAGTAACAGAGACATGATGAGGTATGTGACGACGTGAAACCAGGGCGTGGTCAGTGTGGACCCAAGCTATGGTTCAGACCAGCGAGGCAGGGAGTCTCAAGATCCACCACCATGTTGGTTCATTCGTGTCAAATTTCAATAAAATCACTCACCCCGAAGTTGGAATTTGGCGTCCATTCGCTCTGAAGCAGGTACAGGTTTGCGCGCGATGCTGTCTGATCGTGGCGGAGGCGGAGGGAGCTCCTTGGTCACTGGCGCAGGGGAGTAGACTGACGGGGACTTGCCGTCCGGCTCAAAAGAATTTCCATAGTCGCTGAGCAGTGCACTGACAATGTCTTGACGAGACGATGGAGTGGTGGCTAGGGTGTGCTGGGTTGTGATGTCGGACATGATTGTTGTAATGAGTGTGTGGTGTTTGCGATGAAGGTCGAATGAATGGAAGTGTCTGGATAGACGAGTTTGTAGAAAGCGAACACAGGCTGGTAGAGAGCGTGGGGGGCAATGAATGAAGAGAACGACTATGCAACAATGAAGACGAGCAAACCGGTGCCAGCCCGATTAATTATGCCTTTTCAATAGTGACTGGTAGTAAAATGAAGGAAGGTGAGAGGAGATGGGGACGCGCATAGTAAACTCTCGCGTCGAAGATGGGCGTCTCAGGCGTAGAAAAGGACAGGGGCCCCATCTGCGTGCTGAGTGGTCAGACGTCGGAATACATGAAGCGTTTGACATAATGACTAGGCAAAGAGTGGCCTGTCACAGGTGAGGATGTGGAACTGCGCGGATCATCCATGTCCGCATAGAAGCGTTTGAGATGACAGGATGGTCGCGGGCCCCACCGGGACGCGGGGCGGTATCGATACTGGCAAGCAGGACGATCAGCGCCGGCACATTGAGCATTGCAGCAGCGAGCAAACGGCAATTTGCGTGCCTCGTTGTTGGGCGCACTTGATGCGCCTCATTCATAACGGTCGACATGGATGCAGCGCGCGCATTGTCGCTGAACCGTCAGCACGGAGGGCGACACATGGCCGCCGGGACGATGCGGCGCATTGGCAACGTCTAACAGCCTAAGGGGCCTTCCTCCTGCCAGATCCTGACACCTCGGGTCTGACGGTGCACGTGATGTGTACACGACGCGTTTCAGTCCTCCCAAAGAGCAGCCTCGGGGTCGATTGAGAAACTGGGCCTGACACTGGCTTTGCTCCACCACTGCCCACGCATGCCTGACGTACTGCCTGTGGCTCCCGGGCCCGCACTGTCGCCTTGGTCCGCTCGAAGACCCGTCCAAGTAGAACCGCATGCTTTGACCACGAGTAAGACGACGACCATGGTGATGACGATGATGTGTCTTACAAATTATGGGCCGGGCGAGCCTTGCATGTGCTCGACCACAGCGGATAGATTGAGTGGCTGCGCGTAGGCCCTGCTAGCTTAATACGACAGCCCTTCATACTCTGGACGAGCGAGTCTAGCCCAATAGATGGAGAAACGGACGGCATGGACATGAGTTCACGAAACATTGTAGGGCTGATTTCAAGTATAGTATCAATGGGTTTCCATTGCTCCGTCGTGTCACCATAAAGCCGCTGTTCCGATTAGGAAGAGCCGTTATGCTATGTCGTCCATATATGAACATGCCTAAGTATAGATCTCCCACCCCTTTTCTACTGCATACAAAGCCCAATGCTCTGCATCCAAACGTTACAGAGGATCCGCATCCAATTCGGTAGAACGTCTGGCGGTGTAAAATACAAACGCTCCCCTGCGCCATCGCTAATGACTGATCGCTCTCAAAAAGCCGACCATTTTGTAAAACAACAAAAAACAGTACATGTACAAGAGAAAGATGTATAGGGTATCGGTCCATCACTGGAAAAAGTAAAGTAAAAACATTAGGACGAGTGTGATCGTAGGCGTAAGTGATACGCTTGTTGTAGGTGCGGCGCTCTTGATGGGAGCAGCCGTAACATCGAGGAAATTAGTGCCACACCCTATTGAGATTTGGTGTGCGGCCGAAGCATATGTTTTCCCAAGGGGCTGCGAGGCGTTGTTGCTGTAAGATGCGAACACACCCATTGCCGACTTCAGGCATGAATTGCACGTTGGCCGTGATCCAGCTGGAAGTTCCTGTCCAACTGGCAGGTAGTATGGGTACGCGTCGCCAGGAGACGTGGTGTTGGTGACGGCGCTTGCAAAGCAGTAGTTGCCGTCTTTGCCGTGCAGGCAACTTGCCTGGTATGACGGCAAGTAAGCAACCAGGCCATTGTAAGCCTGTATCACCATGGGATTGTCGCTATCGTAGTCTGCTTTGCATGCATCGGCCAAAAGGATTTCCGTGGCATATTTGTCCATGATGGGCTTGCATTGAGACGCGTTGGCCCCGCAAGTCGCGTCGAGGGTCTGAGTAATGCGAAGGGTGGATTTGGAGGCATCGAAGAAACTGCTGGATGTCTGCAGGCGGTCAGATTCTCGCTCAAATACAGAAGCACAGACTCAATTACCTGTAGTAGCAACGAGAAAGGATGGCAGTTTTTGAAATCCTCGTTTTGGCGCATGTTGTTTAGAAACTTTGCACAGGCATTGGTAAAGTTGTTGGACAGGGCAGAATCAAAGGCGGCGGGAACGGAGAAATCGCCACTGGAAGCATTGGGATCGGTGCCGAGGGCTCGTTTGGATGGCGGGGATGAGCGGATGGCATCGTGGTGGCCCTGTAGAGGAGGCATCAATCGCGGCGCCTTTGAGTGGTGGGTAAGATGAGGGTGCAGCGCCGATCCAAGGTCGTCTTCCACGAACAGCACGGAGCGATCACCATGGGCTCTGGTTGCGAGTGCGGGAGCAGCCAGGGAACTACAGGATAGAAATGCAACGAGCAGCAGGAGCAGCGCGCGGGCACAGCCGAGCCTTGGTGCCAGGCGCTGATATATGGGCACACAGCGCCAGCGGTTCTCGTGTTTCTTGCGGAGGGTTTGCAGGGGGGAATGGTGCGACGGGATCGCTAGTGATTCGGGAGTACGAGCAGATTGGGAATCCATTTTAATAGATGGGCGGTCGATCCGATATTTAATATCCAGGGAATTGCACCAACTTCATGCAGCCCATGGCCGTCGCTCTCCTTGGGATAATGCCGGCCAGACGACTCGCACACCCACGCGGCTGACGGCCTGCGCAAGTATGTCTGTCCTTTGGTTTGGATGTTTCGCTCCGGGTACCTGCAGCAGCAGCCCAAGTGTCGGACGCTTTTTTAGCGGGTCGCCAGGGGTTGTCAACGGCGATGGAGGGAAAAAAGCAAAGATTGACCAGCAGTTGGTGCGACTGGGTCGTGAGTGTCGATCGTTGTCCACACAGCCGTTAATAAAACAGTCTTGCAGCATCCAGAAGATGGACAGGCACGGGAGCAGCCAGCCCTTATGATGATTGCCATGGGAAGTGGGAATTATTGCACGCCACGCCCCCATGGCGGACCTGCTAACTTGCGCCACGCATCTGTCCCGTTGCCATGCGGGACCTTTGGATTTGACTGCTGGCAGCCGGCTATGATAGGCCGGGAATCCATCGGTCAGTGCATTGCAATATCCAGTAACCAGCCCGGACGGTGTTCTGGCCAGAAAAACGGGACGCCCTCATTCTTGCGTGGCCGAGACCCAATACGGCCCGCCAAGGCCCTTCACCCTTGCATGGCAATAGAACTTAGTATTTGGTCCACCACTTGCGCATAACTCGACTCCCCAACGACTGCCGGCCCCTATGGACGACGGCTATGGCAGTCAGAGTCTTAGCCTCTTGCCCCGGCCCCTAGTACAATATCGCAGAAGCTGCTGGAAAGAGATGTGCCAACTCTGTCCCCGATCTTACCTCCATGGCATCCTTAACACGTCGATTTATTACCATCGCTATTATTGACAGCACGCTTTAGCGCTAGCCTCGCCATCGGCCGTCCAAGCAGAGATCTCGCCATTATCCTGTCCTGTCATCCAACACTCTATGTACACCATATCGCCAAGCCAATAAGCCACTCCGCACACACGCCCCTTTCTGCTCCATGCCGTCATGTCCGCTCGACCTATCTCTACCACTACCTCCCAAGCCCACACCGTATGCTCGCTTCAGCTGTCCACCACCTTTCTGCAAAATCAAGCTGAGCTACCGGACTAGCCCACCATTACTCTCTCCAACTCGTCATGTAGACAGCCACAGGAGGCCTAGTGGTCAGCACGCTTACCCGTAATTCCATCTCGACCTGGCCTGGCTGCTAAGGCTGCAGCGTGCACCTAGTCTGTCATCCTCCGTTTCTATCAGCATGCACCCGCTGCAGACTTTTCCACCCACCGTCAGTTCCCTGATCCGGCAAGGTTTTCTGCATCAAACCTGCCATCGCTTCCTTCTCTCTCGAATCCGTCAAGGGCATTCAGGCCGCCATCCTTGTTGAACTCATAGTGCTCACTCTTCGGCTCTCCACAACAACAGCAACAAAATTGACACAGTCATTCCCGGTCGACCCGAACCACGTTGAAAAGTAATTAACATTCGACAAGGCATCTGTGCCGAAGCGTGACGAGCTTACAACGTCTTCGCCCGCCTTGCTACCTATCCGCACTGTCATCGTAAATCGACCGATCATCTGGAATCTGACTACGCCCCTCGCTTGCGACATTCCAGCCTTAACTTTTTCATCCGTGTAATAATTCGTACAACATCTTGGTTCTCTCGTACTGGAACGCGTATGCTCATTAAAGCCTATTTGCACCCCTCTTTCAAGGAATCGCATCAGACAATCCAGAATTCTCCCCATGATACCTGAATCGAATGTCAGCCAGGCAATGGATTTCAACACAAAACTTACATTTTGAATGCTGGCTCCCACACAGTGACGGCTTTTCTAGACACATGACCATTGGCAAGCGTAGGTGGTTCGAGGAAAAAGTGCTTGTCTGCTGAACACTCCAATACCCTGCCATACAAGGTGTCGTCCTCGAGGAATTTCTCAACCCCGCTCACAATAGTGGATACAGGTGTTAAACTGTGACCCGTCAATCAATCATTCTGATACGGGACATATACCCACCATTCTGCCGATACGGCATCAATCAGCCCCTGCGGTAAAATGGCCGTTTGCACGATGCCTGACACTTTCAGTTCTTTTGCTCGGACCAGAGGATGTTTGAGCTATACTCACCGGGGCATACTGCATTGATCTGGATGTTCTCTTTCTGCCGTTTGTCAGTACAAACTCCATGACCCTGGTTTGCTCGTGAAACCCACAGCTTTCAATATGCGTGCCGTTGCCCTAACAAAGTTGACAACAGCGGCTTTGGCTCCATCATACTCTGGAAAAGATTCATGGGGAACAATCCCAGCAGCACTGGCCGTAGCGATGATTTTACCGCCGGCTACTTTGTTCTTGCGGAAGAAGTGGATCGCTAACTGTGTACCGTACACGACGCCTTTGTAGTCTACATCAGTACACAGCAGATCTGGTTTCGGTGGGATTCTCTCACAGTTAGTCAAAAAGAGCGGGTATCACAATGAGGTCTTACTTGTCGGATCCGCGGTGCTCGAAAATGAAGATTGAGCTACACTAGTTCAGCATTAATTGAAGCACGTCTCCAGCAGAACATGCCTCTTGTCAACGATGCCGGCATTGGCGCACAACGCATCTATTCTCCCATAGCGATCCCACACCTGTTGGAACATCTCGGCCTGACTTCTTCAGTCAGTACTCGTGTCGGTCAACCTGCAAACGTGCACACCTATCATAGTCTGCCACATTGCACTTGTGGAAACTGGCAGCACCACCCAGTTCTTCAGCAAGTTCCCTGTTCTCTTGAATATCCGCAATGGCTACCTTCCATCCCTTCTCTACAAGCTCCCGGGATATCCCCATCCCCATGCCACTGTTACCCCCTGTAACAATAGCGACTCGGTGTTCAATACCCATGTCTTATCAAGGTGCACGGCTTGGTAGAATAGTTCGACAAGGGAATCCTCGCTACAAGAAGGTTACAATTTGAGGTCAACAACTCGATTACGAACGCACAAGTCTCCGCCTCTTTAACGCTACCGGAATGGGGGTCCGGTGAGGGGTTGTTAGCAATGCGCGCTATTTCCCGGTTCATTGGTGCCACTACACCCGGATCCCGCAGGCTCAGCTCTGCTGGCTTTGCACCGCTCGCTTCTTATTAGTCAACCTATGTATACACATGATATGTTAGTGGGATACCCCTATTCCGTCCTTTGGGCTGCTATTCCTAGAGGAAATCCCTTGCTTTGTTGAGTCTGGTTTTGACTATCACAGAGCTCTAGGAAGAGTACTCCAAGACGTAACCACCACCTTCGATCTTTCATAGAGTCTAATCTCCTTTTCTACTTACGATATAGCATTCTTGTGTCGTTTTGATGATGTTCACGATCTAACCCCAGCACTTGTAATCACTGTCAACAAGGTCTGGATAATGTTTTCCGTCAATCATCCGTTAGCAATTGTCGAATTCCTTTTGCCATATACTGCAAGCATCCCGATATTGCCCGGTTACAAGAAAAAGCAAAATCTAAACTTCATCTGCACGTTGTTCAACCTGGTAGGCGGGATGTTTGTAATAAACATGAAGCAGATTCTTCAAGGAGCGCAATGATCCCGAATCCCAAACTTCTGGTACATGTCACCATCCCGATGCCGGATCTCAACATGTCGTAGATTAGTAGCCCGATTATGAGATCATATGTAGTTTGCAGTTGATGAGTATTTAAAATGCCTCTCTCCACATAGCGTGGGAGCCAAGTATTGCGGGGCTGCGGAATCATTTCCTCGGTTGCTGCAGGGAGATTACACCGTACGTGCACTGTCTGCGGTATTACAGGATCTACGAACCACGCGAATGAATATCAGCAAAATCATTAGCGACCGCGATAGTGAGTGAATTCGCAAAAAAAAAACGTTTACTGCAAAAATGTAAGATTAATGTGGGTCAATAAGCAAAGCACAGTTCCAAATAGTGTTATAGTAGCCCTGTCTTAATAGCCCAACATCGCAGCACTAAAGATTACTTTGCAGAACCACCTTTCATTGTAACCATGGCATCAAGCGTTGCAACGCAAATTGTAATAAGTCGTTTCCACAAAAAAAGGAGTTCAGATCTTGGGGTGATGCGTGTAATCATGCGCTACTCCCAATTCGGAAATACACGTAGACGCGCGCTATTTCAACATGGACTCGTTCGATGCGGATCGACCGGCCCTACCGGCCCTAGACGTCTAGAAGGGGAGTACGGAGCCATTTTTGCGCCGAACCTTATACCAATCCAGTCTTTGTGTTGCAGCGGAGAAAAGTTGAAGCACAAACGTGTTCGACGGACTTTCTAATTGCTGACGGCGCATGCGATGACGACAACCAACACATGTTACCCTCTTGGGCCTACAGGAGTGTTATTACCTGGGCGTGTCAGCACAAAATAATCTTAATCAAGTTCGGCTCTTTTGCACCGCAATCAACCCAGCCATCAACGCAATTTCAACACGGCTTGTAGTATACGACTTCAGCTATGGCGACGAAATCACTCGTACGGCTTCCTGCTGCCGATAGATGGACACAACTACTAACTGATAACGCAGTACCTCGTCGCGCTTGCCGTGATAGGGCCTTATCTCTACGACCGCGGTGTCACCTTCTCGGGCATGTTCGCGAACCGACCGGGGAAATTCGAGAACCTTAATCTGTTCAAAGAACACCAAGTAAAGTTTGCCCAGCGGATGCGAAATTGCGAAGATGTCTTGATGGAGGAGGGTATGGGTGTCGCTTTCGTGAGCTGCAACCCAGGAAGAGACCAATGGAACACTGTCATGGTAAGGATAACCCCGGCTGGCAATCTCTCCAGGAAGGGCGTGCTGGCCAGAACGTTCGAATGACAGATTTCGAATAAGTAGCTGATTTGAAAGTAACGCAGGGCACATTTGCGCCGCCTCGCACAAAGACCAGTGACCAAGACGACGCTCACATTTGGCTCTACGACTACTCCACGCCCAACCTTCCCGATTCCGCAGCCCTCAAGCCCCTCACCCTCGTCTCCTACCCCTACCCCTCAGACTTCCACCCCTTAGGCATCGAGTACGACACCCAAACTTCCACCCTCTACGTAATCAACCACTCCCGGCACTCAGGCAACACCCTCGACCTCTTCCAAATCTCCCCGAAAAATGCTTCTGCACAATACATCAAAACGCTCACGCACCCCCTGCTGCCCACCCCGAACTCGATCCACAGCCTCGGAGACGGTAAACTGCTCATGACAAACGACCACTACGTCGGCGCACTGACTTCCCCTATCCTTTCAAAAATCGAGACTTTTTCTGGTGCTCCTGGCGGCAGTGTCGTCTACGTCGACACCCACGACCCCCCGCAAAGTAAGAAGCTAGCACACGTAGCATTTGCAAATGGTATCACCATGCTGAATTCAACCACCGTGGCTGTGGCGTCGACTTCCAAACCCGCCGTCTACCTCTACACATTCGATAAAGAATATGTAGAGTTGAAGCTGATCAAACATATCAGACTCCCCTTCATGGTCGACAACATTGCTGTCGATTCTGCAGGTAAGTTGCTGATGGCGGGGCACCCGTTTGCGCTGGGCCTTATGGTTGTGAGTAAGGCGCGGGCCAGGTGCGATGAGCAGGGTGGAGAGCAGCAGAGGAAGGCGTGTGAGTGTACGACGTCGAGTTGGGCGGCCGAGTGGAGTGAGGAGGAGGGCGTGAAGACGTTGTATAAGAATGATGGCCGTGAGTTTTGTAGTAGTTCGACTTTTGCGAGGGATGCGAAGAGGGAGGTTAGTATTGTTACGGGATTGTATGAGAGGGGCTTGTTGGTGGCGAGGGGGTGAGGGGATTGGTGATACACTCGTCATTGAGCAATGTGGGTCGAGGTAGGTGGTTGGTATGCAGGGGTTTGGTGAATACTTTGAGCTACATCCGATTGTTCGGATTGTGGCTCATCTCAGCTTGCTGAGAGTTCGACGGCAAGGATGCGAGGTGGTCATGCAGTCACGAATAACTCCAACCTGGAAAGAGAATTCGTCTCTCGAAGTTAAGCAGAAAAGGAGACACATGGACGTAGCGATTGATTCGATACCGGGACTTGAAATAAATCCCAACAACCAAAAGTCATTGCATTCTTCATGGCAAGCGTCACTCCGTACCATCAAACCCTACACAATCTCCCATTCTGAGTCTGCACACCCTGCTCCCCATCCTCTACCTTCCACCTCTCACTCCCCACAGCAGTAGTAGCATAAAACACATCATTCGGATCCCACTTGCGCTTGATCTCGCTGAGTCTCGGGTAGTACCCCCCATAAAACGATTCCTGCCAGTCCTCCTCATCAACATGCGCCTCATTCAAGTACGTACCGCCGCCCTCTGAAACAGGCGAGATATCGCGCCAAGGCTGCAGGATATTCTCGCGGAGATCCTTGCTAGCGATGGCAAGGGCCTCCGACGTAGAGTGATCCAGAGACTTGTTGGTCGAAGTAACCATGAACATGCCGCATTCGCGCCACGCAGGGTGCACTGCGTTGTTGGTGTTTGCGTACTTTTTGGGTGCCTTGTGGTATCCGAGGAGGTGCTTGCCGGCGGAGACGTGCTCTTTGATGAGGGCAAAGGTCTGGTTGAATTTCTCTTGGAAGTTGCGCTTGGGGATGATGCGGCTGCCTGCCATGGAGTCGTCTCGTCCGATGGGGAAGGGGTTTACGCCCCATGCGGCTTGGTAGGCTGAGTAGAATGAGCTGTGGGCTTTGGCGACGTGGGGTTGGGTGAGGGTGATGTTCTTGGCATCGAGGTAGTCGAAGAAGGGCTTGACGACTTTGTTGTATGATTCCAGAGTGTGGTTCGGGGCGAAGATGTAACGTGCGCTGAGGAATGGAGCTGGAGTGTTGCCCATGATGAAGAAGGAATAAAGGCCTGCCTCGGCCCAGTCCAGGAAGAATTCGTAGTATTTCTCGATGCCGTCCCAGAATGCTTCAAGGCTGTTGTTGGTAGCGTCGAGGTAGAAGCTCGAACCGACCACGTTCAGTTTGGGATGTGCTCGAATGATGACTGACGTTACAATGGCGAATGTACCGCCGCCTCCACCTCTCAGTGCCCAGAAAAGATCCGAGTTTGATTCTTCTGATACGGTAATGAAGCGTCCATCGGCAGTGACAACTTGGAAAGCCATAACGTGATCAGCTGCCATGCCGTATATGCCAGCCAACGGGTTTTGTCCTCCTCCTGTGATCATACCACCAGCGTAACCGACACTCTGAAAATAGTTAGTATGGTATTTTTGATTATAGAAGAATCACATACCCAAGATACAGCTCCCAGTACAGTCACACCATGCTTTTCAGCAGCCTCATACACATGTCTGACGAGGACACCAGCAGAGAGCTTAAAGGCGGGTCCTGAATAGCCAGGTCCCTCGTAGTCTTGAATGAAGTCAATCTTGTTCATATTGTGCATCCACAAGCTGAGAGCACCAGCACCAGTCGACTTTCCCAGAAAGCAATGCCCAGTGTTTTTAATAATGAGACGAAGATTGGCGGCTCGAGCAAAGTTGACAGCAAGTTGGATTTGTGCCACGTTTGTTACCTTCACTGAATATTCTGGGAAGCCGCCTAGAGTGCAGGATTTACCGGTGGTATCATTCTTTGGCATGCAAGTTCTGCCTTGGTAGATAGGCCACATGTCTGCAAATTGTGAATCAAGTCAGTGGGCAATTGAAAAAAAAAATTCAGTCTGAATGATTCTGGCCTTACTGGATGTTGGGTCATCTGTATGGAAGTATGCGTTGGTCCAGTTCGCTGAAACATCTGCACACCGTGCGGAGTCTTTCTTCCCCCATGTAGAATCGTAGCATGATGCTGCCACTGGCTTGGTTGGAATCAATGCTCCGCCAAGAAGTGCATTGAAGACATCCCAGATGGGTTTCTTAGGCCATGTTGCGTCTCCAGGAAAAGTCCTGCAAGCTGCAGAAGCAGCCCGTCGCACACGCGCAGGATTGGCAACACTGCTGTTGTCGAATGCAAAGTGCTCTGCATATTCAGCAGTAGCTTTGTTAAAGGCAAGCCGGTCGATCACTGCATCGGTAAGCTGAAAAGTTTCAGCCTCCTGCAGTGCCGCGCCTGCTGGTGCAGTGACAGGAACTGAGGTGGCTGCTGGTTCGATATCAAGGGAGAGGGAAGATTGAGCAAGAATAACCGCTGGCGAAAGAGCCAAGATGATGCACGTGGCTATCCGGCGTGATGGTGCCATAGCGAAGTGATCGAGATCTGAATACGATATGGTGGTGGTTGAAATAGTTAAGAGAACAACTAGTACTTGACTTCCTATCTGCTTCTTTTAACTGGCCGGATACCATGCGCTCAAAGGATTTCCATTGCAGGTAAACTCGTGAAACATACACCCATACTCTAGGATTCGGCAAGTCCTTCAGTTGACCAAAACATTGCCGAACGAAGGCAAAACGGCGGAGCGAGAGATGCAGCCTTGCACGGGGATCACAGGAAGGAGGCGGTAGTAAGTCGGAAGATAACATAGCTTAATTAGATAGCATACACACGTCGATCCCAACCTTCAGTTTTTCCAAGATGGAATTGGTTCGCCACAACTGGCGATGGTTGCTATCCAATCAAGACAGTCGTTGTTGTAGGAAGAGCAGATCCGAGGAGCAGTGTGCATGCATTAATGCAAGCGCTGACGGATTCTCTGGTTGTCCAATGCAACCTTCCAATAAGAGACTACCCGCTTAAGAATATTGGCAGCTTGGCACACCACATGTTGAAGGGCACATGGCGTGAGAAACTGCAGTGCTGTGGCGCGGTTCTGATCATAAATCTCCTGGTCGTTGTCCACATCAACGTGGAGACAGCTGGAGTGACTTCAAAACTATTCAGAGGACTTCGTCAAGGCTCTTTTATTTTGCTTATTGTGGCGATTCTAGTGGCAACAACTGCAGATAGCCATTCTCAGCTGTATGTGTAGATATCGTACCGTTCGAGGGAAGGTGTGTGGGGCTGTCAGAGCAGGGCGACAATTGATTTTAGCCTGTAGTACAGGTCAGAACATTGGAACTGCATTACAAGAGCAGTTTAGCGTTTTACAAAATAACTACGTTGTACAGAGATCAGCATCCATTTACATCCTAGCAACTTATCCTTCGCTTCTGAGGCCCAGCTCAAGCCGCAGTCATGGAAGAGCTCACATTCCAATGTAGTGTCCATCGTCACGTAAAATACGGAAGATCTCATCGTCATCCAGTTGATGGCCAATGACCAGTTCTTAGTCGCCCGGATCGACGCATGTGCATTTCTTTACTGGCTCTCTCATCAACTCGTCGTACGTAGATTGTGACATCTCAATTCCAAAAAAGGACACCAAGAAAACTACAACAGTAGGATTGGAATATGAGTTACTAGATTTGAAGCCGGGGCCGGAACCGAAGAGACCCGAGCCAACATTGTTCTAAATATAAAGACTCGCTGTGTGGATTCAGGAGAAACACGGCAAATGCCATCGGCTTGTAACTTAAGGCCAACAGTCGTACTTAGTAATACCTACTATGTTGCTAAAGAAGCCGCGTGAAACGCCAGATACACGAGTAGTACGTAAATCTACAGCACGATCTTGCATATATGCAGCATTTTTATCGTCCTTCCAACCAGTTTCGACAATAAATGCTCAAAGCAATAATGGGACGATGAAGTTTTCTGGAAAATAAAAAACAGATACCAGCCTCCCCAGATTGTTGCTGACTTTTGTTACGACAACCCCCCAGTTTCGCCCAGACAGGTAAAGCGTGACGATGGCTGGTGGTGTGGGGCTAGCTTCCGCCCCGGTGACATCCACACCTCCCGCTACCAAATTCCAGCCAAGTCACGAGGCGCAAACATGACGCCGTAAAGCACCCTTTTTTTGTGTGATTTGCATGCCGCATCGAGACATAAGTCCGCCAACGGTTTCCGAAAGTATTATACGAGTGAGGAGACCCGATGGCATGGAAATGTCTCCACTGAAGCGTCCAAGCGACGATGCGGACCATGAGGATGGGCGTCGGCCAGCTCCACGCACGCCGAGGATTAGAGCTTGTGAGTCCAAAGGAGCCCTCCGACGACCCACACATACATACACGTCAAGCCGGTTGCCCCTAATTTTATTCTTTACTTACAATGGACAACAGGTGCAGAGTGCAAGAGACATAAGATCAAATGCGAGCCAGTGGACAATGAGACAAAATGCGCAAAGTGTCTGAGAAGCGGCACCGAATGCGTGCCGTACAACATGAACCAGCGCATTCTTGACGAAGATGCTGCGTAAATACACCCAGAAAATAGCCTCTGCATGAAGAGCATTTGAAGAGAACGGGAAGACTAATCAATTATTCTGCAGTTGGAAAGCAAAAGCGTCTGCTGAAATGGCACGCATGCGCGCAGCGGTGCAGCGTCTGCTCGCGCACAATAAACTCCCAGGCCTGGATAGCCCGCCAGCAGAATCGCCTCAGCCGCCTTCAGGACAGACTGTGACTGTGACGCCGACTAATGTCATATCGGAGAGTGGCCACACTACACTGTTAGTTCCTCCTCTGATGGATATGACACGCGACAACTCTGTTGAACGCGATTCCGGCGAAGAATCTGGCTTGGTGACGGCGCCCATGAGAAGCCTGTACGACCTGACGCGAATCCGGAACCTTCGGAGCAGCGCACGGTGGAAGCCC
The DNA here is from genome assembly GCA_026262445.1 of Bipolaris bicolor. NCBI lineage: Eukaryota > Fungi > Ascomycota > Dothideomycetes > Pleosporales > Pleosporaceae > Bipolaris > Bipolaris bicolor. Next base: position 452,822 of record JAODYD010000023.1, read on the forward strand.
AACTCAAACTCTGTAGACGAGGACTTTATAGCTCAAGGCGTCGTATCCCTGCGAGAAGCTGAAGAGCTGTTCCAACGATACATGCAAGATATGCGGTTGTATCTATGGGCTGGAGTGCTGTTTCCATACGACTCACTCAGTGCAGTGCGGCGCCACTCGACGCTGCTAACAGCAGCTGTCCTGACAATATCGGCGCTGCACACGCCGGGCCAGGACGAGGCGCTACAAAAGTGCTACGGCATCTTTGTATCACTAGTCTACAGTGCTACGCTTGCGCGGCCCCAGAATCTCGACGACATACGTGCGCTAGCGCTTGCCGCTTTCTACGTCCCCAACCTAAGCTGGAAACTCGCCGGAATTGCAATTAGGAATGCGGTAGAAATGAATCTGCATATGTCTTACCAGAAGCTGATGCGGGGCCACGAGGATCAGCGGGATAACGTCAGGCTGTGGCTTGCACTGTACGTGTGTGACCACCAATTCAGTATCGCGTATGGACGCCCGTCAATGGTGCACGACGACGTTGCAGTTAAAAATATTGAACGGTTCCTTGACAGCCCCAAGACCACGCCTGGCGATATTCGACTCGGAGCTCAAGTCACGCTATTTAAGATCCTCACCGAAGCCTACGTTGTCTATGGCAGTGACCCAGAGCAACCACTTACTGAGCCCGACTTCCAGCAACTCCGCCTCTTCAATTTTGCCATTGAGCAGTGGCGCCTAGCATGGCAAGCAAAATCCGCAGATAGTCCCGCAATAGGCTCATACCCCTCAAAAGGAGTAGTCCTATACTACCACTTCGCCCGCTTCCAACTAAACTCCCTCGCCCTGCGAGCCCTCCCCCCTCCCAACGCCACAACATCCGAGTCCCTCTCCTACGACCGCCGCGAAGCCGCCAATATCGCCATCACCGCCGCCACAAGCACCCTGACACTCATCTTCGAAGAACCAGACCTCCGCCGCGCCATGACTGCCGTCCCCATCTTCACCCACACCATGCTCGCCTTCAGCGCCACCTTCCTCCTCAAAATCGCAAAAACCTGGGGCGGCGTCGCCCAAGCCCAGTCTCCCGAATGGGCCACCGAACCCCTGGGTCTCGGTCTTAACTTCAACGTCAATCAAGTCCTTTCGCTGTCCCGTCGCTCCGCCTCCTTTTTGGCAAAAGTAGCAGATACCCTGAACAAGAAACACATCACGCGGCATATCGTGCAGGGTATCAACGATTTACTGAAGAGAATCGACGTAGCGGCGGGCACGCCATCCGCGAATACGTCGCATAATTTCACGGCGCCGTCGCCGGCTCCGTCGCAGATTTTCGATCCGGTCAAGGCGGCTACGCAGAGCCATGAGGTCAGTGCTGATCCGGTGAATGAGTACAACATGTATGACTTGATTGGGTCGTATGGGTTTGGGTTTGATGAGACATTTTTGGGGCAGGGGGCACCGACGAACATGGGGTTCTGGCAAACGGAGCATTTTTGAAATCTTCCTTCCTTTCCTTTCTTTTTTGGGTTAGAGAGAAATCTTGGGTTATGTAGAGTGAATTTTTTGTAATAATCTTTTTTTTGAGAGGTTGAAATGTTTTAATGATATACACTAGCCTGTAGTTTGGCTGTATTATTGTTGTTCCTTTTTTTTAACTAGATTGTTCCATGCGGCGCCATAGGCCGAGGAAGCCGCCTCCGATGACTTGCTGACCGGCTTTGGGACGACATACCATGGCCCATTTTTCTTCTTCTTCCTTCTCCTTGTTTAGAGCTGCTTCGAGCTCGCCATCTCTGGCGGCTTGCCCGGTTTCAGGGTCTTGACTTCTATTGCGTGATGGACTTGAAGTCTGCTCTGCAGTTGGCTTTTGCAGAGTTGCTCTTGGCTTTACGGCGCGGACATCCCATTCGCGTATTGTCCCTGCACCAAGTTCGACGACTTGTTCGAGCAGATATGGCAGCTTTTGCTCGCGGATTGCTTCGACACACTCGGCAATCTGGGTTATGCTGGGGTTGAAAACGGCGAGTAGACCGTTGACGTGCAGGACAGGAGCTACGTTCGGAAGATGGTGAGTTGGATTAGGAAGGTCGAGAAAGACGTGGCTCAGGAAGGGCTGCTGAGTTTTTCTCGTCGTTCTTTGCTTGGAGATCCATTCGGATACGTCTCCAACGTGAAAGTCGACATTTGCCGCATACATGCCGTGGCGAAAGCCTTCGACAATCTTCTTTGCGTGCTGAGAGTACTTGGGCGATATGTCAAGCGTGTGTAGAATGGCGCGCCGACTTTGCTTCCACGACTCTAGATACGAGTGCTGGAGATCGCTCACAGACTCGCCGAGATAGACGGCATCTTCTGGGCCGTCTTCGCTACCACTATGAGCGGGCGCTCTCGGAATTGGGGGATTCGCGGCATGTATGGCTCGCGAAAGATGGAGGGTCAAGGCTCCGTGGCCGGTACCAGCTTCGAGTATTTCAAGCGGCGGATCGGTGTTCAAGCCAGCAGAGGGCCTGTCTACGTTGATGTCGAACAGCGAGACGATGAGGTTTGCATCGGAAGGGTAGATCTAAGTGCATTGGCATCGGAGAAACAGGCTAGGACTTTTAGAGTGAGGGGCACACACAGGAGTGACAAGACGGGGTGTAAGCCTGACATATTCGGCCAGTGTAGGATCATGGATGCGGTATGAGGCGCCTTTGCTGGACTGGACTATTTGGCGCGGCTGTCTACCAATTATGTCGGCATGCTGGACGACGCCCAAATGCGTGCCCGTAGATTTTGAGGCTTGCAGCTTGACAAGACGGCCATCGTGAGTATCCTTCTTCTCGCGCAAAAGCACCAGGTCGCCTTCTGCGCAATTGTGAGCGGCGTCGGGTCCGAATGGCCGGAGGTCTTGCCTTTGAACGTGCGACGCAAGCCAGAGCCACTTGTAAAGTGGCGAGCAGGCGTTTTCAATGGAAGACGTTGCAGGAGGTGGAGGGGGGAATGTCGCATGGCTTTGTGCAAAAAGAAAGGCGCAGATGCGGCGCGGAGGTGAGGTCTTCTCCGCAATACCACTACTACCAAGCGAGACATGAATTCAGTGGCGCCCAGCACGTGTGACTAGGAAGATGCTTGCTTAGCTTTGGCGCATCGTACAGAAATGTACTGCATGTGCATTTTGGTCTGAGATGCTCAGTCTGCTGGGAATGTTCTAAGAACAGTTATTCGTGTGCGTATTCAGTGCAGGCTTCTGGAATCGCCAGTCTTGCTGGCCCCTGTCATGTCATCGATCATCCCGAGACTGCATCCCAGCAGCCTGGAGCCAAGCACCGTTGCCCGCATTCCACTCTCACCCACCAACACATCGCCTCTCCCAACTTGCTCACCTGCGCATGCGCCCCTCTTTCTATATTCGCGGTTCAACATATCCGAATAAAGGCGTTGTACCATGGACATGAGTCCCACCTGCTGCCAAGCAACCCTCTCCTAGACACATCTCTGGCTTCATGACCCTTCACTCGCACCCTCGACGGCCTTCACCATGACGCGCCGAATAGTAGGTACTTCAACTCCGCACCACTTGGCTGCCTGCTCACCACCATAGGTCCGCACGGGCATCCAGCTCGTCGCCCTCACCATCCTCCTTTCCCTTACAGTCTTCTTCCTCGACAACCGCTACCGAGTCCTCCCCCAGTCCGTCCACAGCCACCTGCCTCTCCACCACGATGGCCTTGTCATCACCGATATTACCGTGCAGACATGCTCGACAATCAACCCACTGTCCAAGTGCATGCTCGACCAAAAGATATGGCACCGCATAGAGAAGGACCTCTACCTCAACAAGGGTTGGGTTGGCAGGGCATATGTACACGTCAAGCGGAAGAGGGAAGAGGAGCTAGGCGCCGACGACAAGGTTATCATCGATGTTCGCACAGGAAAACTCGACCCCTCCATTGGCGAAAAGGCGCAAGCGTCTGAAAAATGGGAGTCGCGACCGGCAGGCGTCTGGATCAAGAGATCGCTCAAGCGCCATGCTAGCGACTCCAAAAAGGCCGTAACAGCCGTCGACATCTTGTTTGGCGACGATGCTGTAGAGCCACGACCTGGTTGGGCCTTGGTCAAGAATGGTCCTCTGCACTTGGACAGCCGCAAGGACAGCGCAGAGCCGCGCCTCACTATACGGCGCGGCCGAGCCGTCAAGCTTGAGAAGCCGATACCAAAGATTAGGAAGGATGGAAAATTCAAGATTATGCAGATATCCGACTTGCATCTCAGCACTGGTCTCGGCAAGTGCAGAGACGAAGAGCCCAAAGGCGCAAATGGCGGACACTGCGATGCTGATCCCAGAACAATCGAGTTTGTCGAGAGGGTGCTCGACGACGAGAAGCCCGACATGGTTGTCTTGTCTGGCGACCAGATAAATGGAGACACGGCCCCAGATGTTCAAAGCGTAAGGCAATCTCCCTACTATGGTCATTATTTGTAATACTGACACTGCTGCAGGCCATGTTCAAGATTGTAGATCCCCTTGCTGAGCGCAAGATACCCTACGCCGCCATCTTCGGTAACCACGACGATGAAGGCACCCTCTCGCGCCATGCACAAATGGATCTCTACGACTCTCTACCCTACTCCGTCAGCGAACCAGGCACCAACACGATTGACGGCGTCGGCAACTACTTTGTCGAGATTCAAGCGCACAGCAGCAAGCACTCGGCCCTAACCCTCTGGTTCCTCGACACGCACTCGTACTCGCCCGACGAAACGCACTACCGAGGCTACGACTGGATCAAACCCAACCAAATCGAATGGTTCAAGACCACAGCCGAAGGTCTCAAAGAAGCGCACCGCCACTACACGCACAAGCACCTAGACATGGCCTTTATCCACATCCCCCTTCCTGAATACGGCGACCGCGACAATGATCGTGTGGGTAACTGGACTGAACCCATTACCGCCCCCGCCTTCAACACGCACTTCAAGGACGCCCTCGTCGAATTCAACATCAAATCCGTCTCATGCGGCCACGACCACGTAAATGACTACTGCTCCCTCGCCAAGGACCCTACTACCGGCGAACCTCAAATCTGGATGTGCTATGCCGGTGGCAGTGGGTTTGGTGGGTATGGCGGCTACAACCATTTCCATCGCCGTCTCCGCGTATTTGAAATCGATACGAATCAAGCGCGCATTGTGACGTGGAAGAGGCTTGAGTACGGGGATTTGGATAAGAAGCTGGACCTGCAGATTATTGTGGATTCCGGGCGTGTTATGCCGATTCAGGTGGGCAATGAAGAGTGAAGTGGTATACCATTTGTTATCGTTTTTTTTTTCTCTTGAGAAAATTGGGTGATACTAGGGAGAGAGAGGGGTTTGGGCGTGGATGGGATTGTTCATACATGGATTGATTGCATTTGTGAGAAATGGATTCAAAATGGGACTTTTTTTCTTCTTTTTTTTTTTCCTCTTGTTGTTTCTTGAGGGGAAAATGCACATGTCTTGTTTATACAATGATGTTCATGTTTGAGGTGTTTAGTTGAGGGGAGTGTAAGACGGATGGATGAGCGGCAAAAGGGATAAGGAGATATGGACATGGATGTTGCATAATCACCACTCTCAATCATCAATACGATTCAACAGTAAATCATAGACACAGTTCAAGTATGAGGTCAAGTTTGTTTATCAAATTTCTTCATTTGTTTCTTCAATCTTCGACATCATTGTCATTGTCATGCTTATGTTGAGGCGAACAATCATGTCTCTATAGTAATTCTAATCTGCGCACTCCCAAAATGATCACATCTTCTTGGGCGTGCAAAAGAAGAGAGAAGAATAAAAAACCGAGGTGAGGGGCGCATACAGGATAATCCTCAAAGCATCCAAGACCAGGTGCAATACGACATTTTGCTCATAGATTTCCATCTCTTCTTGTCCATCCCCTTTCCTCTCCATTTACAAGAAGGAGTAAAGAAAAACACACACCGCACCCTCAATTCAGTCACCATCAGCTTATGAGACCTGGACGAACTGACCCATGGCAGGGACACCGTCGACAAGAACGTAGATGACATAAGGACCAGCAGGAGCAACTGCCTTGTTAGGAGGCATGGTGACGGTGATGCTCTGGCCAGTGGCGCCGGCCTTGAAGCCGGTGTTGTCGAGGAAGGCCATGCGGTGACCCATGTGGAGAGAGTGGGTAACGAATCCACCGTAGTAGAGGGTGACCTTGACCTCCTTGGCGTTGGCGGGAGCAGTGAACTTGATGTTGAAGGTAGTGTTGACCTTGAGCTGCTTGCTGGAGAGCTGGACGTTGGAAGGACGGGTAGGGTTGCCCTGGAGGTAAGGAGGAGTGTAGATCTCGTTGCGGAACTCGGTGACGTAAGGGTTCTTAGCGTCAGGCTGGAGGATGGGCTGCTCAACGGGGTTGGAGCCGGAGATGAGCAGAGTACCGTCAAGGAGGAGAAGGGCAACACTGTGGTAGAGACGAGCAATGGTGGACTTGGGACCGGTGGTGAAGCGCTTGCCCTTGGGCTGGTTGGGGTCGTAGAGAAGGACCTCAAGAGCGGGATCGCGAGCAACACCGAAACCTTGAGCACCCTCCTGAGCACCGTTGACCCAGACGACGGTACCGTCGGCAAGAAGAGTACCTTCAACCATACCACGGCCCTCGGGCATGGAGTCCATCTCCCACTGAGGGTCGGCATCAAGAGGCCTGATGCGGCCGCAGGAAGCGTCGCCAGGAGCAGTAATGTCTTGGTAGGGACCACCACCGCAGATGATGATATCAGCGTTCCAGTTGTTAGCGCTGGACAGAGGAAGCATGACGGATCCACCAGTGTTGGGGTAGGTGCGGTAGGTACCAGGGAGGTCGGGCATCATGCGGACAACGGTGCCAGTCTCGACCTTGAAGATCTCAGCAGACTTGGAGACGGCGACGAAAACGTTGCCATCCTTCAACAAGTGCATGAAGGGGTACATGTAGTAGGGCTGGTTCTTGCTGAGAATCTCCATGTTGTAGCTCTTGCCACGAGGAGTACCATCGGCGTTGAGGATTTCGTAGGTAGGGTTGTTGTTCTCAGGCTTGCTGGGGTCGAGACCGTTCTTGGAGCCAGATGCGACGAAGATGGAGTCATCGGGCATAATCTGGACGGAGGCGTACCAGCGGGGAGTGTCGAGGAGCTGACCAGGCTCGACCCATGCCTTTCCGTTCTTGGAAGCATCAGTGGAGGAGCGCTCGAGGTAACGGATACCCTTGAAACCATCGCCAACAGTAGGGTCAATGAAGTCAAGAGGAGCGTTTCCACCGAGGGAGACGAAGCGGCCGTCAGCAAGGAAGATACCACCAGAGCAGAAGGCATTGGTCTTGTAGGCAAGGGGAACCAACTCGCCGGTGACGGGGTCCCACTCGGAGGAGTAGGCGTACTGGCCGTTGGGAAGCTTGAGCTCAGTGTAGTTCTCGACCTTGTCAAGGAAGACAACACGGCCGTTGGGCATGAGACCAGCGTGCATGGCAGGAACACCGGATCGGCCCTTGAGGGCGATGCTTCCAGGCTTAGCAGCAACAGGCGCCGGGCTGGCACCAGGGGCGGGGACAGTAGGAGCCTGGTTGCAAGGACCGCTCTGGCAACCTTCACCACAGTGAGAGGTTGTGTTACCACAGTAGCCGTACATGCTGCAGCAGCTGCCCTGGGCCCAGCTTCCGCAAACAGTGTTGCCGAACTTGGCACCGCAGCTTCCATCAGTAGTGGGGATTCCATTGGGGTTGCTGGGGGTGGTTGGCTTTCCCATTACAGGCTCGCCAGAAGTGGTAGTCGAGGGAGGGCGGGTGGCGGTGGCGGTAGTAGGCTTAGGGTCGTTCTGAGGAGTGCCGTCCTTGCAACCGTTCTGGCAGCCATTGGCCTTGAGGCAGTGACCGTCGGTGCTACCGCAGTATCCGTACTCAGAGCAGCAGCCACCGTAAGCGCCCTTGGCATCGCAGGTAGCGCCGCCAAAGTCCTTTCCACAGCGGCCGTCGTCCCTGGCGGCAGAGTTGGCAGGGGTGGCAGCAGTAGAGGCCTTGGGGGTGTTGTCGCAACCAGATTGGCAGCCCTTTGAGCAGTGGGCTGCGGTGTTGCCACACCAGCCGTACTCGGAGCAGCAGGTGCCGGTGTAGACTGTGCTGTTGGGGTCGCAGAGCAAGTTGCCGTTTTGAGGACCGCACTTGCCATCCTGGGAGTACTTGTTGTTTTGCCTCTTTTCAGGAGCGAAAAGCAAGGTAGAGCGGGATGCAACCTTGGAGTAGGGGCTGGCATCATCTGGAATACAACTGCAGGTGGTTAGATGGGAAGTGGATGGAATGAGTGAATGGATGGACAAACTCACGTATTGTTCTGTAAGCAGTGCTGGCCAGTCAAACACTTGGGGAAGGCGGAGGGGTCAGTGTAGTTGCAGGTGGGCTGGACCCAGAAGAAGTTGATGTTGGCCGAGGCCGCGCCAACGAGCAGGCCAAGGCCGTAAACCGAAGACCTCATGGTTGTGACTAGGCTAGAAGAGCGCGTGTAAGCCAATGCATCATCAAACAATTAGGTGGCCATGGAGACAGTGGTGACAGATGGCCAATGCAGAAAACATTGAGTCGCAGGCAGTGCATGCGGGGCCGTGCTGTAGTGCTTCGGGATGGGTAGGGTAGTGGTCATGTGTGTATGTGATCAGAAGACATGCAATCTTCAAGACACATGACCTGTTTAGCACGAAACACACAAATGCCCGATGATACCAAGCATGTGCATGTTTCGTGTCCGGGGGGGAAGAAGGGAGGGTGCTCTGAAAAGAAAGCACTTACATCGAAGCAGTCCAGAAGAATTATTAATAGTTAATAATAATAATATTAAGGGATATGGTACCGGGACTGGTAGGACACGGTGGTAGGACGCTGGAAACGAGTGACAGCTGTCCTGGGGGAACGAATGTGGTTGACAAACGAAGGACGAGGTGGAGGGGATTGTAGGCGGGCAAGCGTGGGCTCAAGTAGCTGTGGAGGAAACGGGATATACGAGGCCAGGTGAGCTAGGTTTAGTCATGGGCTCGGTCGGGCAACGACAGACAGGACCGGCCATCTGGAGGCGCGGGCCAATGACGGCATGGATGCAAGGTTGCCGTGCAGCCTTAAGGGGCCCGCGTCGTGGTTGGATCATGGCGGGGGGTGGGCGTGTGGGTTTTCTATTTCTGGGCGCAGGGATTGGCTGACGACGCCCACCGCAACGGAAAGCGGCAGCTGCTGGACCGGCCAGACGACCCTCCTGTGGGGGAAGCGTCAGCGGCTTGTCCTTTTTGATCGCATCAGAGGTGACATGTCTACATTGTACGCGACTGGGATGTACCAACAATAGCAATCAGTACTTAGTCGTTTGACGGGCGAGGCTGGCTGTTCGGCTGCAACGGCGGTGCGCTGTCACCAAGCCGGTCGGCTGCACTCAAGCCTTTCGCTTCCTAGCTAAGCTTCACCCGCATGCAAAAGGCAACTGCAGAAATTGCGCCTTGGGCCAATCACAGCTCCTGCCTCGCCACTGCCCCTTCCCCTCTGGGCCTAGCGCCTGCAGCCCTGCCCCCTGACCAGAAATCTGCGACCAACTCCAAGCCTCCAAGACTTTGTACTACGTCCTGTTCGCATTGTCACTCACGTAACAATAATGCCGTTGGCTTCGGCGCCGACATGCACTCTCCTGGAGCAAGGCAAGCACCACCTGCAATCTGCCCATCTGCCCATGCGCTGTCTTGTCGTGTGTGCTGTCCTGCTGCGCTGTCCCAGCCCTTCACCTCCGCCAATTGCCGGATTCCAGCATCAACCACGACGATACCTCCGACTCGTGGCCTGAGCGGATCAAAATACAATAGTCTCCAGCGGCATATCCTGCCTACACAATACAAGCTTAGTGACATGCGCCGCCTTCACCCGCCGGGCGATCGCGTCAGCACTATGATGCAAAGCCTGGCAGCCTCACGAGTTGGATCAGATGAAACTTCGTACCTGGGAAATTGGCCTTGGGGCCGCAAATTCCAACATGCAAACAATACACGCCTTGCCAAGTCCGGCCGCCTGTCAGCCCCACAGCTGTTTGATCTGTCCAGCCCTTTAGTTATTTCCATCCATGTGCATGCTCGCAACGACACATGGAAATTTGGCCGATGCCCCAGAATGCCCGACGAGATGCTTCGCTGACGCTTCCATCGCGCCCTGCAGCCCCCCCCCCCATCCCTGTCTGTCTTTCCCTTGGTTCGTGCTTTCACTCACTTCCTGTCCAAGTACAGGGTAGTCGCCTGATACCCGCCTGACAAAATAGTCTTGCTCCTCTTTCTCTCCTGTCTTGTACCACATGCTACATGCCTACACTACACTACACTACACACACACACACACTTGCCCCGTGCCCCCTTCCCTCACCATACCAAACTCTCGCAGCCACCTAAGTACCATCGGCCCGCCGCCGACCACCCGTCCACCCAAAATGCCCGCTTACGCCAGCCCTTTTCGTTAAACAACCTCAAAGCACTTTAGGCGTCTGACACCCGCCCGCGCGTCCCCCGTATAAGCACTCTTTCCTCAAGCCACGCCCGACCCGTCCTCACTATATTCCCACCTTCCCTGCCCAGCCACCCAGCCACCAAACAACACCCGATTGCGCCTTCTCCCCCCGCGAAAAAACAAAAAAAAAGCTTGTTCGCCTCGTCTGGCTTGCGCCACACAAAACAACCAAATCAAACCCAATACATTGGAAAAATCAACAAAAACAAATAACTCGTGTGAACTAAAAAGCCTCGCGCATTCGCGCCTTGTCATCTTGAACTACCGCCCCCTCCTCGCATCCCCCGATTCCACATGTCGTACAAGGTACCTAACGAATCCGGAACAATACGAGAAACTAAATTATCTTTCCCACAGACGTGGGTCTACGTCTACCTTTCTTTCTTTCTTCTCTTCTTTCTGCTTCCCCCCTCCCCGTCTGCCCCGCTCGCCCGCTTGCTTCCACACCGGTTCGCGCGTCCACCGTGTGTGTCTTCCGTTGTACTCCTTCTCTTTTCGGCACTGCGCGGCAACTTTTCCTTGTTTTTCTCTTGAGTCGCTTGCTGTGTTCGCTTAGCGGGGAGATGGGGGACGGAAAGGGTGTGGTTGTAGATCCCTCCCCTTGTGTGCCGGCGTTTTTTTTTTTGATATGGTAAATATTGATCTTGTGATGGTGATGGCGGGAAGGGAGGTCAGTTTGGCTTTCCCCACCCCTCCCCTTTGTGTATACAAAATGCGCACATCGATGTTGGTGGGTACATTCCGCTGTAACCTTTGACGATCGTATTCTTTTGTGCCGATATGATAGGCACAACAAGTGGATGGATATGTCTTACTCCTTTTTTTTTTTGTTGTCGTATTCACCAACACGAGTCGGGCTTGTTGTTCGCCCTTTTTTCTCTTTGCAGTGCGCACAGTTCGGCGAGGCGGTAAACTCTAAAGACGCTCGAGATTGGGGGAACGTTGCATACACAGTAAAGTTCAGGGGTGGGATTACCTATCGAACACCCGTGCTTTTTTTTTCCACACCGTCAAAGGCAAATGATAATCCACGCGTCCCTGCTTTTCGTCTTGCTGAACACCTGGGGTTTACCTTGTTTGGCATTTTAGTCACATAATATTTTCGTACTAAACACCCCCCCTGGTATTTGCAGCCCCCGCCCCCCGCTTAATAGTAAGAAGTATGTAGTTAACTATAGGTAATAACATCGACAATAATAAGGTAATAATAGTAATACAGGATCCGAACCACCCCAAGCCTGGGGTTAAGAGAAAGAAGAAGAAGACGAAAAAAAAAGAACACCTCTCTACTCCTTCCAACATACCCACAACACAATGAGGGTATATATCCAAGAAGAGTATTCCCATCCCACCTTGTATCTCAGAACGCCCATGACATAAGAAAATGAAGAAAAAGTAGCCCAACCCCCCTACTCAGGACAAAGGGAAAGAAAAAAGCCCGAAAAACGGTAAAAGTAATCGTGTGACAAAAGAAAAGAAGAAGAAGAAGGTAAAAGAAGGAAGAGTGAGAGAGAGAAAGATGAGAGGAAGAAGAAAAAAACTCATCACTCAGCAGTACCACATCCGCAACTCAACGCCCTCACAAATCCACTCGGCTTCTTCACCTTGTTATCGCGATTCGGTTCAACAAGCCGCTCAACACGCACACTCGTACCACCTACAGACTCAACCCGAGTCTGCTCCACACGCTCATCTCTGCTCTTGCGCGCCATGGTCATCTTCTCCCGCGTCTCCTCGCCAGAGCTGTCGTACTGATCCATACTGGTTTTGGCGCCGCCGCCGCCGCCACCACCACTGCCACCGGCCCCGCCACCATTGCGGCTCCTTATCTTGCGGCGTCCCATCCACGACGATAGGCCCGGTCGCTCTTCTTCTTCCCCTTGTTCTTCTTCCTCGTCGCTGTCCCAGTCGTCCCATGCGCTCGTCGTGTTTTGCAGCGGGTACCCGAACCGGTGCAGACTCGCTGGTGGCGTCGTCGTGGTTGACACAGTTTGGTAGAGCGTGCTGAACTCAGAGGGTGTGCCGCTATCATTGCGTGCATGTGGATAGCGAGGCTTGGGTAGCATAGTCACGTTGGCTAGACTCGATCGCCGCGTCGAGTTCAGCGAGTGCGCGGTGCCTGGTGGGGTTGTAGGTGTCATCGGGGGTGAGTTGGCCTGCGAGCGCGGTGTATATGTTGATGGTGTGATTTGCAGTTGGAGACTTGGCTGCGTAGGTTCGCTGGGTGATTTCTTTCTGCGGCCTACGGATCCTGGCTGTGTTGACGAGATGCGTGTCGAGGCGTCGGTCAGGTGTGCTGGTAGTGGACAGAACGATGCGCGCTTGGGTGAGGCATATGTTGGTGTGATGATTTCCTCTCTTGAAGGAATCTGGCAAAGGCCTGAAACCGCCATGTTGTGTCCAGCAGCACCCAGAGGTGTTGTAATCTCTTCATTACCAGCTGAAACCACGGTGCGTTTGAAGCAACCTTCGCACATACTAGAGGCGTATATGATGGGACGCCCGCAAAATTTACATCCAGATGTTGTAGTAGATGGAATCGTAGTTTGTGCCCGCTTAAACCTAAAATCAAAACTTGTTCGTGAAGTTGAGCAGTCGTTTCGTTCATGCGTTTCATGCATCAGTTCGTCTCTTTCTTTCGCCTTCTCAACAGCTAGTCTTTCATAGCCGTCCCATAACTCGGCTGTCTTGGACGGTGAACAGGGTGACCGAGGGCTCTTAGGGGGCGACACTGCTCCTGGTGTAGGTGGTGATTGCTGTGGCGCGTCCTTTGCCATTGCTGAGGCGTCCATTTCCTGTGGTATAATCAGGCACGAGAGAGAGGCAAGATGATGGTAGACAGTAGGGCGAGAGGGATAGGCGGGAACCTATCAGTGCAGAAGATCCTTAATAAGAGACTCGGTTCTGAGCACAAGAAATGGTTGCACATGTTCAATGTGCCGGAGCCAAGAGGTGAGACACCTTGTTTATCAAGTAGAATGGTCCCACCAAAACAAGCCACAATACCAGCCAATCCCGGAGATTGGGTTGCTCGAGAATAGTCTAGGGACAATCGTAGAAAGGTGTTACCCTGTACCGCCCCCACAATTCGGTTAGTGCTGTGCTCTATTGATGTTCCTTCGATGAATACGTAGCGCCCGTGATGTATCGAGGTGTCTTTGATCACCCAGGGTAAGATGCGATATGCCATGTCCAGGTTGCGCCCCGTAAAGGAACCCAAGGCGTCATTTGTGGCCCAATGTAGCAGGATTCGGGGCAAGAAAAAGCACAACTAAGGCGCACTGTCTTGTCAACATGCCTCTTGCACCATGACATATGTCGAGAAACACTATTAGGATCTGACTACATGTCCGCTGTGCAGCATGATTTGCAGCGCACGTTAGTGGCCGCGGTGGCCACCCTGTTGGATAACCTGGGGAACCAGAAGGGCAGCATCCGATGTGCTGCTCAATTCGACTACCGGCGAGGGCCGTTGTTGTTCAAACGCCTTTGTACTGCCACGACTGCAGACCCGAGGCATCGGAATGGGTCTGGTAGTTGTAGCACAACATTACGGAGATGTGATTATTCGTTATTCTCGGCTATCGAGGAAGTTCTCCAGTCGTCAGGAACAAAGCCCGTATACTGTAGCTTCACAGTGAGCTTTAGAAGTGACGAAAAAGCAGGGATCGCGACAGATACAAACGCCAGTATCTCCACAGCAGAATCTGTTGCTGTAAACATCAGGAAGCCCAGTCGCCGTCCCGATACCTTGTGCAACAGGCGCAATGTTCAGGATTGTGCCCGACGTTGCACATGGTGTCATCCGTGGAGAGATTTCAGATCGTCTCAGCACCGGCCACAGCACGAACGCCACTTCAACTGGCGGTTGTTGAATGGTAGTAACGTAGATGTTTGATCGGGCTTCTGGGCTGCAGTTCTGGCACTTGATGAGCTAGTCGGGGGAAAGAGATGAAGGGTCAGTGTTAGAACGTAGAAGTTCCGCGGCATTGACGCTAGTGAGCCCAGCAACTTACCGAACTGGGACGGGATGGCGCGCAACCATGCAGTAATAACTCTGGCGGCTGGGATATGCAGGTGACTTGTCGCATATCACCTGCTTACAAGCACTGGTCATGACTGAGCATGACTGCTTTGCGCTGGCACTTTCACCATAACGATAAAGACTCGTCTCTTCGTTGCCTTCGACAGAGCAACTTTCCAATCTCATACAGCAATGAATTGCGCCTCTGAACGCCACAATCAGAGCACAGGTAGTCTGATGGTGACAATCAGTCAAACATGCCACGGACGGGCTTGCGCGACTTCGACTGTTGACAGTGATGGCATCGCTCCCAGGACGTTGTGAGGCCTATGCATCCATACACAATAGCTGGCGACCAGATTTCGAGGCTGCGTTCCCGTGACCCTTCCTACCCCTTTTGTGTTCGGAATTGCAGCCAAAATTGCTTTTGACGAACAACCGCGGAATGTACTCTGCACTGGCACCCATCATCCTAGACTAGCCATCGATCGACAACAAGTACGGAATGGCAACCGGCCCCGCACCCCCCGACACTCATGCATCCTGCAAGCTGTACGCCCTCATCCAGCCAACCAAATGAACCGGAACAAGAATACTAAGCTTGTCGATATGCAACTTGCTCGAGTCTTGGAGAAAGTGAGATGCGTCTTGCGAACCACGGGGCGCTGAGTTGATAAGGCCAAAACGTATATAGCCCTGCGTCTGGCCATAGCTCACCGTGTTTACTCACCCAAGATCATTTTCCATATCAACAGTAGTAGAGGGGACGAAGAGCTAAATCTACTCAAATCGCTCCTTCTGGTCCCAGATATCTTCTTGTTATCCGATTTAAGTCGGGGAGTGTGGTAGCAGACGCTTCGCAAACATGCGCTTCACGCGTCTAAGGGATTTGGATCAAACGGACGGTACGGTGTTGTTGCAACAGAGTAGGTTGACGTCCCAACAATTTCGACAAAGGGATTCACAATTATCGTAGCCACTAGCGAGGAGTCTTCATCAAACACACTCTTGTACCCACAACCCTCTCCAACAGACCCAAATGATCCTCTCCGTTGGCCGTTGTGGAAGAAACATGTTGCGTTCGCATCAGTGTGCGCATTTACATTTCTGACCAATTTCGGTATCGGTGGCATAGCGCCAGCGTTTTACATCATGTCCATTGAGTTCAACAAGACAATGGACGAAACCTCGCACCTGCTTACCTATCCAATCTTGGTCCTTGGCGCCTTTAATTTCTTCTGGGTGCCAATGGCCAATTACTTTGGTAAACGGCCAATCTTTGTTCTAGCAAGTGGGTTGCTTTGTCTCTGTTACGTGTGGGGTGCTGTTGCTACCTCATTCGAAAGCGTGCTATGCAGCAACATTATCGCAGCATTTGCCGGGTCTTCAACCGAGGCGTTAGGTGCGGCTACAGTGAATGTGGGTTTCGCATCTTGTCCTACGCACTGGCGTATACTCTTGTTTTGCCTCTAACCCATATGCCGTCTAGGATCTGTACTTCTTGCATGAGCGAGGTAGCAAGATGGGAATATATATGTGAGCGCGTTCTTTCTGTCCTTGTATGATCTCAAGAGAAATTTCTGACATGCACCAGGAATGCTATAGCAGGCGGAAATACCTTTGGCCCCTTGATTTGTGGTTTCATTGTTTCGAATTTGTCCTGGCGATGGCAGAAATGGATATCCGCAATCTTTGCAGGAATGAATTTCCTGACAATCCTATTATTTGTGCCAGAAACCAGATATGTGCGCGAGGTTGGCCAAGTTAATACGGTCCTATCGCCTTCCAACGAGAAAGTCGTCATGGCTGATGAGAAATTGCCTCAAGGGTCATCTCCCGGAACACCATTAGAGCAGTTACCGAAAAAGACATGGAAACAGGATCTCAGCTTACGGTCTGGGGTCTCGGAAACCAATCTGGCCAAGATGTTTGTGCGGTAAGTAGTAGTCGAGAATGGCAACGCATTCAACTGACATTTAGAAGACCGTTTCCGATGATCATATATCCAGCGGCCATCTACGCATTTCTCTGTTACTCAATCTCCTTGGTCCTTACGGTCGCAGTCAACATCCTCAATCCCTTTGTTCTGCAGGCACCACCGTACAACTGGAACGTACAGGTTAATGGCCTTATCAACATTCCTGGCATATTAGGTAACGTGTTCGGATCATGGGCTGGAGGTAAGAGAACCTACATTGAACAACTGCAGAATATCCTAATCGCATATAGGTGACCTTGTAGACATGTGGTGCAAATGGCGGACCAAAAAGTACCTTGGCATTTATGAGCCCGAAAGCAGACTTTATCTGATAGTCATTCCACTCGTGCTTACTACTGCAGGCAGTGTTCTGTTTGGGTATGGTGTGCAGAATGCGCTGTCGTGGATATCGCTCTTTTTCGGCTATGGGATGATATCGGTCTCACTGACTGCCATTCCTACAATCACCTTGGCGTATGCCAGTGATTGCGCGCTACCAGTCAACTCGGATGTCATGTTGCTCATCAATGGGTTGAAGAATATCGTGGCTTTTGGTTTCTTGTACGGTGTAGTGCCTTGGGTCGCCGACGTTGGCTATGTCAATGCCTTTGGCACAATGGCTGGTGTATTCGCTGGAATTGTGACCATAGGAGCGCTACTGCTCATCCGGTATGGAGCAAGTGCACGGCATGCGGTGGCACAATGGAAGGTCATCCTGGAGTGAAGGGAGCGGTTATGAAATTGTAATGTGTACATGAAATGCATAACGAACACGTATATAGAGATGTAGCTTTTCCTGGATGGTACCCGGACCGACGTTATAGATAGTGAGATGAGATGCTTACTGGATATGGGGTGTGTCATTGCTAAGAAGCTGCAGCTCCTTTTTGAGCCTGTTCTATGAGTTTGCTATGCATAGACTCGATTTCGGGAATAATCAAAGACTCGATCTCCACAGAGGGCTCGCCCTGCGGGATGCCCCGTTCGGTGGCCATTGACCCACCCGCCTCGTCGTCCTTCTTTGCCAGCTGATCAGCAGATCCAACAAGTGACGGTCTGCCTGACAAACTTTTTGTCCTGCGGCTTGTGGGTACTCTTATCCATTTCTCGCCTTCAAAGACCGATACAAACACGACTTCCCATTTGCGAGTGAGCAGTAAGTTTCCAATGACAAGATGGTGTGAGTATTTATTTAACGCATACTTGGCTTTCGTGACAAGTAGCGAAGGATCAGTCTCCAGCTTGAAGCTTACAATCATTGCCTCCGGTGCCCAGCCGTCCACGAGTTGCTTTAGAAACTTGGGAACCGGCTCGAGATCGATGATGAGACTTTTGCCTTGAGTGCGTGCCGCTGGAGGTTTTGCTTTGCTTTCAGTCACGCCGTCTGCGCCTTGATGGAACTCTTCATTCGATTGTATCTTGTGCTCGACCATGCGGTCCTGGGGTACAAAGAAATCGGACACAGCAGCAGCCAGGTAGAACATGGCTTTTGGACCGAGTGGACGCATGAGTTGCGCAACCTCGCGCAAATTCCACAGGTATTCGGTGATTGTTACGTAGGACAGGATCAACAGCTTGTTTCCGCGCTTGACCTCGGTATACTGGCGCAAGACGCGCAGCATCTGATCCTGGTGTTGTTCGTCCACCACGACCTGGCCGTTCTCTTCCTTCATGTAGTCCAGAAAAGAACGTGTGTTATGTGAATAGTGTCTTGAGTAGGGCAAGAGCGAGAACTGCCTGTGCAAGAAGATGACAGCATATCCATTTTGGAGGAAATACTCGGCACTGGTAGCTCCGCGTGTACCAGCAGAGAAGTTGTCGATGTAGCGCACAGTCTGTTGTTCTAATGGCACCGTGGTGCCGCCGGAAGTGACCAGCACCACGCGGCGGTGGTCATCGTTATGACGTGTGATGAATTCTCTCGCAAGGGTTATATTTGCCTTGAGGTCCTTTGGTGGGGGCTCGTTATCAAAGTAGTGATTCTCAGCCTGTTGTGCGTTTAGATCCGTCATGATGGCAGATGAAGCTGTTGTTGTCCTTCAGGTGGGCTGATACAATCAGTGGCGGGGTAGCTTTCGAAGCTGGAGGGGCATGCTGAGTCAGGCGTACTACTACCTTTCGTCATTGCAATTAATGCATCTCTTCACTTTGACTTGACAGTTCAATCGAGCCGAACACCTATTTTGCGCTGACCTGGACACGCTTTACATGCGATGGTCAGAGTAGTGCCTACTAGCGGTAATTTATTATCCGCTTCATATGGGCAATTGGAATGAAAACAGTGCAGTTACAAGGAGAGACATAATTATAACCAGAACTCGAATACCAAAGAATTTCCAAACGTGTGTTTTCAGTAGTATTTTGTGAAGCCTAGCCTCCTTTCTGTTGTTGGTGGACATGTCCTTGTTGCGCTCGCCCGGGTACGTACCAGCCCCGCCTTTTAGGCCCCCATGCCTCATCAGGAACGCAGACGAAGCTCCTACAACAGCAACATCTGGCCGGTGTCTTCTCAAGTGTATTCGTTCCTATTGTTATTCATACTGAAAAAAAATGACCGAGGATACTGAGAACGATTTCGACTTTTCAAACTGGAATATTCGGCTTGATTCTGCATTGTCTAAACTATGTACTCATTGCCAGTTCATGTTTGACAACTGGAATTGTTGGCAACGAAAAAGGGGCCACTACTTCCCTCATCACAAAAATCCTGCGGAACTTGAACGGGCCGCAGCATCCAACTGCTCACTTTGTTATCAGTTTTGGAGAAGTGGGCCATCCCGGTCGTCGTTCGCCTTTAATGATGATATGGAGATATCTCCGCTCAGCACGTATCAATCACTGGGCGTAAGTGTACATTCTGGTAATTTCCATGACCCGAATATTCCATTGTTAGAGAACTTCCTGCGATTCGATCTGAAATTCCGGATACTTCATGGGCGAGAAGGCGGGACCACATTGAGCTTTCCACAGCTTTCACGGGACTCACTGGACAAAGATACTCTTGGAGCTCAGATGATGACACGGCAGAATCAAACCATAACGTACCGTATCACTATAGATCCATCACCCCAGCCATGTATGTACAAACATTATGTCACTGTATGCCCCTCACTTACCTTCTTGCAAAAGTCACTTTACCATCTACAAACGAACAGGAAGCACAAAGCACCGGGTTTTCGATTCCTATAGCAAAAGAATGGCTACGAGCGTGTTCTTTGAAACATGAAAAATGCCGAAATCTTGCATCACAATTCATACCTACGCGACTGGTTGGCACTGCCATGGATCTGTGCCGCGTCTATCAGCAAGATGAGTTGGATGCTGGGGTCGAATATGCGACACTCAGTCACTGTTGGGGAAGAACTAGATACCTTACCCTCAGTAAGAGCAACCTGCACCAACTAAAAATTCAGATACCAAGTGAAGATCTTTCATGCACAGTGCAGGACGCCATCACGATAGCGCGTGATCTGGGTTTCGAGTACATCTGGGTGGACACTCTATGTATCGTTCAAGATGATCTCATGGACTGGGAAAGAGAAGCAGCAATGATGACGATCGTTTATGGAAACTCGAGTCTCAATATTGCAGCTGCTGGCGCGAGAGATGGACGAGACGGCTGCTTTTTTTCTCGGCCTGCCCATTGGAACTGCAAGTTGCAGCTATACAATAGTCATGACGCCCTTCAGTATTCCGCAGCCCCTGTCTCTCTTTATTCGCGATGCTTAATTGACATGCCACTAATGGAGCGAGGCTGGGTACTCCAAGAACGCTTATTAGCCGTGCGTACTCTGCACTTTACGACCACTGAGCTGTTCTGGGAGTGTAATCACACTACGGCCTGTGAAAGCTTCCCAGAAAGACTACCTGGAGACATGATGATGTCTCCCATATTTCTACGGAAGCAAAAAATAGACGATTCGATGTGGCCATGGATCATCGCTAGGTATAGCGCTTGCAAATTGACCTATGTCAAGGATAAACTGGTCGCTATCTCCGGCCTTGCTAGAAAGATACATCAACAAACAAATGATCAATATGTAGCAGGGCTATGGAGAAAAAATCTGGAAGCTCAGTTGTGCTGGTTCGTCTGGATTCCAGAGCCGCGTCGGGAGACGGAGGCATACATCGCCCCAAGCTGGTCATGGGCCTCTGTAGATGTACCAGTTCACACAGAACATGCATCTTTTCTCGACCGACCAGTTTTGATATCCATAGTGGATGTTAAGATTGAACACACTGAATCCGATCCTTTTGGAGCGATCAAAAGTGCCACCATGAGAGTTCGTTGCCGTGGTCTGCATCGCGTGAGTTTTGAGGGATATGCCAAGGAACTGCTATTGCCGGGCAACAAAAGCGTAACTGGAAGCACTGTGATGCCCGATCATTGTCTAGATGATGGCGACGAAGAAACTCAAGAAGGACTCTTACTACCAGTGTTTCAGAGTAAGTCAAATGAAGAGGCAATCATAGGCTTGGTGCTCAAGCTTTCGGATAAAGGAAAGGGTATCTATCGCAGGGTCGGGAGATTTTTTGCACCCTTGAAAGAAAGCCTGATCGATACGCTTGGTCAAATAGTCGATGACGGAGATGAACACTTGAGCAGGGCTTATGCTGAGGTGTTGAGAGATGATTCTGGTGTTCCTTTAGGTTATATGATTGATATAATCTAGAGATCGAATTGTATACTCAGAAGAGCAGTTTCTTGAATCATTGCCATATAATTCTGCTTTATCACCACTATTTGTACTTGAATAGTAGGGCGAACAGGATGGTAAGCTCTGGAAATGTATGAGCTTGACGTTTTTTGGCCACTCATCTAAAATTTCTATGATATAGAGAGGAGTCAATTGTTCTATCGGAAATCGTTTTAAGGAAGATAAAAAAAGTCTACCTGGAACCCAAATTTGCTAAATTGAGTGGAGAGAAGAGCGGTAAAGTCTTGTATTATCAATCAGAAACCTGGGTTGTTTATGTCAGGCATCTGCATATCGTTGTCCGAATCCATGAAGTTGATCAAATATCGCGATCCTGAGAACCAGTCTTGTACAGAGTTCTGGCTTACACCGAAGCCTTGTTGGCTCATGCCTACGCCGTCAAAATGTTGCGCGCCACTCATGGCTTCAGTTGATGCGTAGTGCTCCTGTTCTTCCGGCACTGAATCTGGCACATAACTAGGCATCAACCAATCTGTATTGGACATTAAGCCAAGAGCGCTTAGATGTGGGCCAAATTGTGAGACTGTGCGGAAGTCTAGCAAGGTATCAGGTACAGTCGCATCGAAAACGCCTTGTCCTGGGTATGGGAAAGACCACGCCGGACCCTTATTTATCTCTTTCTCTTTTGCTTGGATGTAGATTTTGGCTACTTTCAAGAAAAGAAGACACATTCTGTATAGCTTTGCTGCGCCCTCGGAGACTGTTTTGCTAGACTCAAGACTGGTGACGAAGTCTGAGAGGGAATCTAGGTCAGTGCGATCGGCCGTTTGGATTGCGTTGCAAAACAAGACGATGAAGCTGATCAAAATCAATACCAAGCTACTGTATGCTTCCAGAAAATTCTTACGGAGTGATTGGAGCCTGTATTCACATTAGCCGGGTCGACCAAGTTGAATCAGTGATTAAGATATTTTCACATCTTGCATACCTGAAGGATGGACCAATGGATGTATCCTGCCCAAAGCTCTGTATTGGCTTTTGAGTTGAATTGGGCGTTACACCTCATATGCGCTAATATTGCCGCTCGAGAAGACTCGAGACATTCTTGGCTCAATATGTTCTCTGGACACGCTGCCCGGTGTATAAGTGCACATGTTGAGTAATGCACTACAATATCCGTGTGAAAAAACAGATCCTCGACATCATCAAGATATTCTAGATATTTAGGCCATGTTTTCCAGTTGAGAGATGAAAAGAACTGACCTATGTCATAAGCGCCCTGTTTCGGGGCATCTTGAGAATTTTTGCGTAATGTTTGTCTATGCTTGAAAGGCAGTTCTGTCTCGATGGGACTCGCTAGATTGGTGGAGCCAGGGATACCTACATAACCTCGTTCATACCAAGCTTGTTCCATCGCACGAACGAGACTTATAGCAGTTTCGTGTCGCTCATTCTGCGTTCTGAGGAATGCAGCTGCACTAAACAAGCTCTCGTATGTCTGCCCTTGAACCTTAGCAACTGTGACCCAATATGGAAGCATGTCATTCTCTTCGAAACCATTATGCGATGCATCGCCCGTGGCAAGGAAAGGCAATGACACATCCCAATCTTGGATTAGACTTGCTCGACCTAAACGCAGAGACAGTTGCTTGTCAAAGTAATAAACCATCCAAAACAGGTGCATTTTACGTCTCCGCTCCTCTTCTGGGTCGTTCTTCATGGTTGCGAAACGATGGTAACCTAGATTTTGGCATAGCTCAACGGCGTAGGAATTCAGCATCCAAGCAAGTGACGGTTTGCACATATCGACTGCGCAAGCCGTACCCAGGCTTAAAGCTACAATGTTTTCATGGCTAGCTGGTATGAGTATACCAAGCTGGCTTATGGCAAGCTCCAACTGTGCCCTAACTATGATCGCTTGGAATTAGATGACGCAAATTTACTATATCATAATAGACGACGTACTAGAAGAGGCGTATCTAGACATAGTCAATACAATCCTAATAAGGGAGTCGAGGGGAAAAGTGAGTTTCGCGCACCTTGTCAAATCCGCTTCGGTAGTGCCGCTCCAGGGTGCCGATGAGTATTCTGAAAATATATTGAATAATACACCACACGCAAAAATTCGACGTGTAGTAGTGCACGTGGTTGGGTTGGAATAAAAATCCTCGATGACTTCATAGAGATTCCTGGTATCAATGATAGGGAAGAAAGCAGTAAAGATCATAGTTGGATGTTCTGTAAGCGTTAGCAGATCCAAATATTCCCAAGCCAGGGACTACTAACCCAGTGCCTTATCCATGGCGACCTTAACCACACTCCAGGGGGGCTGCTCTAACTTTGCGCTTTCAATTTTTGTAACAGATCGGTCGGTCAGTTGCTGAGTGTTTAGCTTTGGAGAGATATCTCCATGATTGCTGGGCGTAACCAGCTCCTCAAGTGCTGTCAAGGCTGCTTTGACTTCTGCATTTTGGTCCATCGATGGTGTCTGACCAACCACCTGGACGAGCAACTCTCGCACATAGTCTGACTGCCTATTCATTCCAGTCTCGCCTTCAAAAGGCGTAAGTGTCGTCGCCTCGGCCTCGGTAACAGAAGATTTCTCATTGACTTGAGTTGACGACAATTCCGGTTGAATGATGTGCTCGCCAAACACTGCATATGAATCCTTGATCTCCAGCTTCGAAGCAATCTTGGCGAGAATAGTTTCGATACTCGCAAGCCGGCTTTCGAGACGGTCTATTTTCTTCTCACTACCCAGAGTCAAATAACTAACTTAAAAGCAAGGTTGGATACGCACTACTCTCCAGATAAATTGATTCTTACTCTTGGGGTTCTCTGTTCAGGTACAACTGTTTTGCAATCTTGACTAGTTAGTGGACCTCCGCGGACTATAGGGATACACCGTATTGGGAACCGGGTGTGAGGCTGGACTGCGAACAAGGCTTGTCCCTGACTGGTTTTCTGAACATCAGACTTACCGGCATTGTTCATTCTACAGTTTGAGCACGGCACAATCCGGTCGCAGCGGATTTTTTTTGTTCGACAGTATTCGCACTACAGCCGAAATGTCAGAACAACGGTGAGGTGTAGATTGATCATCGCACCGAACGTTTGCCGACCATATCGTCGGCAGACGGTCCCATATTTTCCTCCATATCTGTCACAGTATCAGGCCAGAAAATACCCCCGCAAACTGTCGGCAGCTCGCAAATGAAGTTTTGATGTTCGAACTCAAAGGTTCAAAGTTGAGACTAAAATGGATGATCTCATCAGCCAGCTGTGACTCTTTAGGGTTTACTAGGTCCTTGCCTAAAGCGCACCGTGCTACTACAGTAGTCGGGCTTGGCTGAACCACAAATCACCGGTCAGGGAACAGCTTGCGCTTTCGTTGTTTACCGCTCCGGAAGAAAAATTAACACTAATGCCGTATCTGTTCTGCATCACCTTACAGATTCCGGTACATGTGATTTTGAAGCGATTGAAGTAATACTCCAATTACACCCAGGCCTAGTATGACTCTTATTATAATGTTTCAAGGTACAGTGGCAACCAGCAGCCATGTCATACCAGATACTACGCATCCAACGTCAGCTCTCGGTGGACCAAAATTTCCGGATAAAAACTTCTTCCGCCCAATCAGCGGAAGAGTAGTAAGACCCAACTCCACACCAGCATTATATATCAATACGATTCTTTGTTATAGAAAATGTGTCTATACATTTGTCTGTACATGAACTCTAGCACTCTGGCATGTTAGATCTTTTTCTATGATGCGTGGTGGTGAAGGCGACCTGGTTACAAACAGCGACTTAGTTTTAATGGGACTGGTTTTACTCCAGTACTACTTATTGTAGTCCACCAAGAGGTCGGTCAGCCAACAATTTGGGCTATTCGCTCATTAATTACCGAAGGCAGAGACTGCTCCATTGAAGACATGTGCTTCAAGCGCAGAGAGTATGCATACCTCTCAAGATTGAGGTAAAACAGGAGGATTTTGAGACGGATTTTAGATTTCAAAGATATCACGGCCAGAAAGATAAAAAGAGATGGTGAAACTAAAAGGCACATGAAGCTTAGCAACAGTACAAGAAGGAGAATAGATACTCAACGGTTGGGCTGGAATATGAAGCGTCAGGACCATGACCAAGACCAAAATCGAAGTCGCTAGCAAACCGAACGCCAATCTAATCCCTCCAAAAAGGAATACAAGGAAACAAAGTAAAGGGTTTGTAGTGCATCCTTATTTCGTAGTCCTTTTGCCATATGTAAGGCCCAGCTTCAGAGCTCGGACCTCCGCTACTTTCAGGGACCATAACTCTACGAAGAATGCTTCAACAAGAAGCCCTCATAACCATGGATTTTGATTAAGGCTCTATTGCTTCGTTGGTATGCGTTGCTAATGTTACTGGTCACTTAAATCAGGTGCAGGACGCTAATTTAATTAACTGGGAGCGATGAAAGGAATGCAAGAGTTAGTGTCAAGAGCCAACGCACGCAAAACTTGGATGATCAATTACGAAATTTTGTGTAAACCTACACAATTATGTATGGGATATTATAGCCAAAAGGAGAAAGGCATGGATTGGCGTTAGCGCTCGATGCAAAGTAATCGCAAAATAGACTAATCCGATACGTACATACACCGTCACGATCGGACAAAAGTCCCGAGACGAATTGTTCCGTTCAGCCTCAGCCCCGGCTGTGCGCCACATACCTCATCCATTCATCACGATTGGGTTCTGTGATCTATGCAGCTCGATCACATTTGAGTGAGTGCCTTGTATAGTTACAGGCGTAAGTATGAGTGCGGCATAATAAACCCTCTCTCTCCAAGCGCCCGCCGGACGCATGCGACACCAACTAGATCACCACCGGCGACGCCATCCAACATCTAAGACCTAATGCATAGCGGGGTTAAACCAAAAGATCAGTAATCCACATGAATTCTGGTTTTTTCACTGTTCGCCTTGTTGAGTCGCGGAGATTCAATGCACACCCTGTGGTGCTTAGCTATCTTCGTAATCAAACCTGACAGCAAAAGGTGTCGGTAATGATGATGTTTTCTACGAAAACGTAGTATCATAGCTGAATCTCTTTGTAGGAGAAGCGCAAGTAACCCATCTAACGCTGCTATTCGGAAATTGTCTAGATATGTCGAGGCTGGTGGTATGTTTCAAGGTATTCAGGCAAACTATCACGCATACTGGCACCTTTCCTGTCTCATTCTCACGGAATACCAATCATTTGTGTTTAAGTGATCAAAGCTATGCTAGTATTGCTCTCCTTATCACAAGATTGTGATGGGAAAATGTAAGAGTCGATACGTATGGTGTCAAGGGGTGAAAATTCGTGAGCTAGTATTGGAAATCTAGGGTCTACGAATAGTTCGACCAATTCGGGCGAGGGCTTCATTAAGGAGTTAATTCGCATACTTCAACCTTCATACAGAAAGATCCAACGTACTAGCGTGGTCAGCTATGTAGATCATGGGACGCTAGGGGTATGTGTAAGATCTCCTTGTGTAATTTTCATGTTACCTCGCTCTACTAGTCGAAAATCTGCTAATCAAATTTCACCTAAAAGGCAAGTAAACCGACTATACCAGAAATCTTGACTGGACAAAACCACGATGGCAAAAAACAAAGATCTGCACTAGTCAAAAGTGGATCTCGAAAGGTCTCGTTTTAACATCGGATTAGCTACGCTAAGCCAATGGATATCATGAATTGCCTACAACCGCTCGCGAAGCTTGGTATCTGTGTTTGACCCCGCCTCGAACCAAACGTGTAGGCAAAATCTGGGGTCTTATCAGAAATGCGTGAGCATAGGCGCAGAATTTCTCAACCTTGAATCAATTGCTGAGTATTGTATGTGACTCAATGTACTACTTGCGTTGATAATCTTCGAACTCTCAATTAGAAGGAGGGGTACTGTGGGGGAGAGAAATACAGAAATTGATTGCTGCTGCTTTCTTTTAGATGGGCGGTTCTATGTTATTCTACTTCGTTACAAAGTTTCGACTAAAAGCTACAAGAAGAGCATCGTAGAGATGTATATGACTAAGCAGAAATAGGGAATTGTGTATGGTTGCACACATACACATAGCTCAGCCAAATGGTATCCCTGCATGTCGTCTACCACCACGAAGACCTTGATGGCAACACATGTTCTAGCCCAGGGACTAAGAGTGGGCGGACAGTAGCCGTAGTCGGTAGCTAGGGGCAGGCGTTCCAGGCTGTGACAATAATGGGCCCATATGGGACCATGGTTACAGTCTAGCAGAAGCGAATACGTAGCCGGAGAAAATGTTGCGTCATGACGGAACTCCGGCTTTACTTCAGACATCCAAGCTTCCGGTAAGCTGGGGTGAACGATGCCATCAAGAAATGCAAACAGCGTCCATGAGCGATTACTTGCGGCGACCGTTATACTGGAAGCGCTAAAAGATCAACCCATGCGACGTCATATCATCGGATAAAACGGTCCGAGATGTGACCGGGGCCGTTGTGAAGTGTACCGGTATACCTGTTTTGTATGAAAGACCCACCATTAATACACCAAACAACTTGGAACTGCTCAAAACACGACACATAGCATACTATATCTGAGAGCTAACAGATAGTGTTACTCAATCTAATCAGGGTGTAGCCATATTTTTCAAGGCACGTCCTATGTAGTTATATAGCAAAGGATTTGCTTCCCCTTTTCTGCTTCAACAGAGACCAATGTAGTCACAGTGCTCCGAAATCTATATATAACCCGATTGTATAGCGGCAAGGATAGAATGGTCTGGGCCGCACCGGCTCACTTATCAGATCATGGTGTGGCAGAAATCAAGGTTGACAGAAATCGTAGGCTTTGGTGGTTAGGGTAAGCGAATGACACACGCAACCCCGAGTCAGAGAGTGGATATTCCATACCTGCCAAGGCATCCTTTTTGTAGCTTGTGCATCCAGAACCAGTCGTAGATGTCGAAAAAGCTGAGCTGTGGAATGTTCGCATGAAGCTCTCAGACGATAAGAAGTAGTGCTGACTGCCGAATCTTCAAGTGCACAGATGATGAGAACCAGCCTATTTACCTTGATCAATGGGATTTATATCAGCGAAAGAAAGTTGAGAAAAATCAAGGGAGAGACTTTTGAACAACTAATCAGATCGTATTGTGACGAACAGACCAACATGCGAATTGGGAGAGTGGAGAATGCAGTTGCTTGAAGCTGATAGACAGTACATTGTAACCTCCAGCAAGATATGCATCAATGCACTTGACAGTAAGATACTAAGCACTGACGACTCGTTTTCACATTGCTATCTCAATACCAGAACGCAATCTTCAAGTACTTTGTGGGCACCCGCGTTTTCATGGCATAGATTGGCACCATTACTATCCATCCTTCCATGAAAGCCTCTCCATGGAGGCTTCCCTTATGATCTGTGGATACAATTCTAATCAAACTAAAGTAAAGTAAAACATAAGATGGCTAGGCCATTTGAGGTAAGTAATATGAAGGTGAGGGGGCGCGAGAGAAGAAGGCGCGCTATCACGTGAGGCGGGCGACTAAGGTTATTACATAATCATAGAACGCGTTTGCCAGTGAGAGCAACAACTTTCTAGCAACAACAACGCTGCTGCTGCCTTCCCAGCGACCAATTCCCGCCACCTCTTACCTTCACAACTATTGGAATTTTCAGTGCGATCGCTAATATGTAAGGACGCTTTTTGCGCGATATATGTGATGAGAAAGCTAACGCCGCACAGGGAGGCATTCAACGACATTTATCTCAACCTCTCACGAAAGCCTGGTGCGACTCGATTCTCCGACTCAGGATTTGGCTGGAAGCCAGCGAACGGCGAAACCTACACTTGCGACCAGTCACAGATTATCCAAGCGCAGTGGAGCCGAGCGGCGCGCGGGTACGAAGTCAAGATTCTCTCACGTAACGATGGCATAATACAGCTTGATGGATTCAAGCAGGAGGATTTCGACCGTGTCGCAAAAGTCTTCAAAACTTGGTATGGCATAAGTTTGGACAACCGAGAGCACGCTCTGCGTGGTTGGAATTGGGGAAAGGCCGACTTTGGCAAGGCCGAGCTCACTTTCAACGTCGCCAACCGTCCCGCATTCGAGGTACCGTACACCGAAGTTTCCAACACCAACTTGGCAGGCAAGAACGAAGTCGCAGTAGATTTCTCGCTTCCAGCCGACAGTGATTCGGGCGCGAATGGCCAACTTGGAGGAGCCAGGTTTAGAGGCAAGAAATCTGCTGGCGCTCGGGACCAGCTTGTTGAGATGCGCTTCTACATACCCGGTTTGGCATCTAAGAAGGAGAAGACCGAAGATGGAGAGGATGCTTCTGGTGCAGAGGACGGTGAAGAGACGAATGCGGCTAATCTATTCTACGAGACATTGATGGAGAAGGCTGAGATTGGCGAAGTTGCGGGTGACACATTTGCCACATTCTTGGATATCCTACATCTTACTCCTAGGTATGGTGTTTGTATTTGCAGTTACATCCTGGGCGCTAACACTGAGGCAGGGGTCGTTTCGATATCGACATGTACGAGAGCTCGTTCCGGTTGCGTGGTAAAACATACGACTACAAGATCCAGTTTGACTCGGTCAAGAAGTTTATGGTTTTGCCGAAGCCTGACGACATGCACACTTTGATCACCATCGGTCTGGACCCGCCCTTGAGACAGGGTCAGACACGATACCCGTTCCTTGTGATGCAGTTCAAGCGCGACGAGGAAGTCAACCTAGATCTGAACATGAAGGGAGACTTACTCGAGGACAAGTACAAGGACAAACTTCAGTCACACTATGAAGCGCCTATTGCTACGGTTGTAGCTGATATCTTCCGTGGTCTTAGCGGAAAACGTATTACCAGACCATCTCGGGACTTCATCAGTCACCACGAGCAGTCTGGTGTTAAGTGCTCCATCAAGGCTAACGAAGGTCACCTTTTCTGCCTCGACAAAGCATTCATGTTCATTCCCAAGCCGGCCACCTACATCAGCATGGACAACATCCAATCAGTGACGATGTCGCGTGTTGGCGGGGCCATGGCCGCAAGTCGTACGTTCGATATCACCTTCACGATGAAGAACGGCATGGCAGAACATCAGTTCTCCAACATTAATCGGTACGTAATCATTTTGTGCATGCCGTGATTCAGTGGGACTAACACGCAATAGTGAGGAGCAACAACCTTTGGAGAATTTCTTCCGTGCCAAAGGCATCAAGACGAAGAATGAAATGGCAGATGACGTAAGTAGAAAAACTCCCCGGGTCTCGTGGTCTGTGCTAATGAGGCAATGCGAAGTCGGGAGCTATTCTTGCAGCAGCACTTCAAGATGAAGATCTTGCGTCGAGTGACGATGGAGCACCAGCAAACCGCGGTAGTGCTGACGAGGATGACGAAAGTGTTGATGAGGATTTCCAAGCAGACTCGGAATCAGAGGTTGGTGAGGAGTTTGACTCAGACCATCAGAGCAGCGGCTCCGACAGTGATGCAGAGATGGATGATGCGGAGAGCGAGGGTGACGCCGCGGAAGCGGTGCCAGAACGACCGAAGAAGAAGCAGAAGGTGTCGCAATAGTCCAAGATCCCAGCCACCACACGCGGGCACGGGTGGACGGGCGACGGGGGAGGGGGAGGGCGGTGAAGGGGGGGGCCACTATCTTTTGACGCTTGCACGTTCATCGAAGATGCAGCATTCCAATGATAAAAGAAGACGGTCGGGTTGCCGCTCTTAACGCTCACAACGGATCTCAAGGGCTTTGGTGAGGGCATGGAAGTAAGTCCGCCCGCTCCAATAGGCCGTATGTACGCTTGGCAGGACAGCAGGAAGAGAAGTTCCGAACAGGGTAGGATGCATCTAATGCGCTGGTAGTCCCAGAAGACGGGCCGACCAGCATCCTTAGCCGAATGTGCAGCGTACGAAAAGTTTAACTAAAGTGGCAAGTTAGCGCCCACCATTCCGGCTGGGCCTCCACCAGTGCACGTCTCAAGCGTCTAACAGTGATGTGCGCACTGCACTTCGGCCATGACTCGGCTGACTGCGGCGCTTGACGCGACCTGGCGTGTGCGTACAGGCCCATCACAGTCCCTGTACGCTGAAGCCTGGGCTCTCCTACACCAGCCGGATTCAGCTATGCGAAAGCGATTCAGATGATGCACTAGGCCAGAGGCAACCCCTTGGTAGATTTTCCCGACCTTGTTCATGGTGACGGTGGATCCGCAACTGGCGTGAACACCCATGCTAGACCCCGCATCTAACCATCGAGTTTCAAACGCTCTATCTCCCTCCATCATGCTGATATAGATATAGGGCAGCTCTCTTCGATCCATGTGGATGCTCCCTCATACCCACATTCCTCGCCAAGAGGCTGTGTACTTTAGAGCTCTCCAGACTTGGACCCACACACTTAAATCCCTTTGAGATGCGTTCACGAACCGGATGGTAAGTGGCGTTGGACTACTAACTATGCTGTCGCCTCCTGACCTTGCTACAGCCTAACTTGCCGTCAGCGGAAGCTGAAGTGCGATGAGAAGAAGCCTGTTTGTGGGCAATGCACAAAGGCTTCCAGAGAATGCATACCAAGCTCTGGTATCGTCTTCCGCCACCAGCACAATGCCTCCATGAATGGAGATGACTCGGGCGATGAGAACTCCCTCAAGGGCTTCTATGCATACAAGAACACATTTGATGACGATGCCATCTGGATAGACATTCCCAAGCATGGTTAGTATACCGATACATCCTCTTCAGCTTGCTCGCTAACTCGACGCCAGTCACATTCATCAACACCACCAATCCATATCTTGATCCTGGCACACCGGACTTTGACAACATGTCGACAGCTTCCATGGAATCACCAGGACCATTTGAGGCTCGCTCATTAGGCTCATGGCGTACACAAAGCACTTTCCAATCAGTTACCAGCACACCATCCAGTTTGGGACCCGAACTAGCGCCTACCAGCATACCGTTCTGCTACACTCCCGAACTTGAGGCCCTACCACCTCTGATGCAGTCACCTCCCACATCCACAGTAGGAACGCCCATGTCACCGCCCATGTCATTATGCAACCGACGCATACACCCGGTCATGGACTACACCGTTTCTGCTGCTGCGTCGCCACCTATTGATCCCCGCCTCAACTCACCATACGACTCTTCCGATCGAATGCATCGGTCTGTTTCCATATCCAGCTCCAGACGATCAGTACCGCGTTCGGATGGCGGCATGTCACCTCAAGACGACCAAGAGATTGCCTTCCTCCTACGGCACTTCTCAGAGGGCCCTGGATACTGGATGGATCTCTTCGACATCGGAACATACTTTGCCTCGTATGTTCCTGTGAAAGCGCGTGAGAATCCACTACTCAAGTTTGCGGCCGTTGCGTGTGCTGCCAAGGCACTTGCACGTGTTCAGGGACGCAACTCCGTCATGGGAGGTAGCGCCACATACCAAGCTCGGATGGCCCAGTATCCAGATGCGCAACTAGTAGACTGGAAGCACAAGGCTGCCGTGTATTATGACACCGCCGTGTCATTGCTACTGCACGCTCTAAAGATGGATGTCGTCTCTTCTCCTGACGAATCAGAGTGCGAGCAAAGGTACCCTTCCTCGGCTTTTGACGGACCAGTTCCCAAACGACGACGGACTTCGAGCAACACATCGTTTGCATCCAACACAGACGACCTTCTTGCAGCCTCCGCCATTCTGTGCGCTTACGAGTTCATCGACACATCCGTTTCGGAATGGGCCAAGCACCTAAACGGTGCCAAGTCTCTTCTGGTCCTTTCCCAGGAGCACGGTATGCCACTACAACTACCAACGCCCACATCGACATCCCCGCTATCAAACTTCAACATGACTTCCAAAGCTCGTAGGGCGACGTTTTGGAACATTGCTAGGCAGGATATGCTTGCAGCTTGTAAGTCTATACATGAAACACCTAAAGGATCTTGCTGACATTATCAAAAGTCATCGAAAAAACACACACAAGGCTTGATACTGAAGACTTGACTATCTGGAGGGACGCGGGTCTCATGATTGATGAGCAAGGCTTCATCATGCCGAG
Organism: Bipolaris bicolor; assembly: GCA_026262445.1. Classification (NCBI taxonomy): domain Eukaryota; kingdom Fungi; phylum Ascomycota; class Dothideomycetes; order Pleosporales; family Pleosporaceae; genus Bipolaris; species Bipolaris bicolor. The sequence continues at coordinate 486,102 of JAODYD010000023.1, forward strand.
CAACATCGCAACAAGCGGCTACCTCGAAGAGGGCGATGCCACCATGCGAGAAGATCTTGTATGCAACGCTCTTGTTTGGCTCATGGCTAAACTAGTCAACTTCATGGCTGCTGGTGACGAGATTGCCAGCCCATCTGGAGTTAGCTGGGGCAGTATTCCGCAGCGCACACTGCTCGAATACTGGTTCAGTCTACGAAAGCAGCTCCAGGTCTGGTACGACGGTCTCCCTCCCACATTCCAGCCCTCAGCCAGGGTTACACCTTCACACACGCCCGGCCAATCTCCAACAAACGAGAACGCAGCCATGTTCAGCGAAGTGTGGTACTCGATCCCCATGTGCGCTGCGACTATGCAGACATACCACATGGCGCAGATCCTACTCTTCATGAACAAGCCGCACGAGTCGACGCAAGGCCGTAGCACGCTGGTTGCGCGCATGAACTCGTATCAATCTGTGCTTGCGACATGCCAGAAGCACAGCCGTGAGATCGTTGGAATCTCGCTGGCTCGGTCAGACGAGGCCGTTCGGGTTCATTCCGTACAACCCTTGTTCACAGCTGGTCAGTGCTTGAGCGATCCACGAGAACGCCAAGTTGTCTTAGACCTTCTGAGGGACATTGAGTCTGACATCGGCTGGGCTACGGAGTATCGTGTGCGGCAATTATTCGAGCAATGGCAAGGAGAAGAACCGGAGGGTCTGGTACCATGAAGCCCATGTCCACCACGGAGGTGCTCAGCCCCATCCACCTCGGACCGCACACCCCTCCCACCCCTCCCCCCTTCGCTCCCAACAGGGAGGTAATCTTTGAGACCAAGGCCGTTGTGCCTGTGTCAGCTTTGGCCCGGACAGAAAGCCCTACCAAGAGTTTAGGCTGGTTTTGAATCGTCCCGGGTGAGGGCCCGGCTAAGGATGCGGTTGAGAAGCCGTTAGCGCGCCCAGACACGCCCACATCGTCAAAGCAGCGGGAGCTATCGGAACAATACAGAGCAAAGGCAGCAAGTAGTGATTGCGTACTGAATGATGTACCATAGAATTCATTGGACAGAGAGCAGCAGAAGCAAGGACGCCTTAAAATGAATGGCCGACAATCAAGCGGTGGTGGGTGCTGCAATGCTACGCCGCGGATCCATAAGGGATCCGGGCGCTGTGGGCGGCTACCCGGGCTATCTCAGATGGCGTGGAGAGCGTAAGAGAAAGGTACAAAGATGAAGGAGAGATATAACGGCTAGGGAATATAGACAGATGTTGCATTTGGACCCACTTTGCACGGGGTGTTTTGGCACACATCAGCCCAAGGGCGGTAGAATTTTAGAATCGGAATTGCACACATGATACCCATTGAACCCCCACGACCACGAGCGTTGGCAAGTAATTCGTCTTTTGGGACCCCTGCATGCGCGTGACACGTCTATATGTCTGTCTTTCTCTTGCACACACCACACACACACACACATACCCCTCCCGCCCACGCGCACCCCCCTTCCAACCAGAAACGAGATGACTACGCAGGGCAATTCACAACGACCGCGATAACCACCACACGAAACCTATGTTTAATTTAAAATTCTGATGATATTTTTCACTCGCATCGCGTTTGACGAGATGCAGGAAACTCTAACCAAGGCTGCTTGCAGCCGTGCCGCGTTGAGACGAAGTCCGGCGCGGAACTTGGTGAACTCAAAGCAAGCCGCATGCCCCACTCTTTCCTTTACTATAGTATCGGAAATTCCGGTTTCTTTCCTATCGGGCAAAAAAGGCACACGTACTACTATAGACAAGACGAAGATTGCGAAAGAAGGGGACAGAACGACGCGAACGAACTTTGTTTTTTTGGTCTTGGTCCCCGTTCAGGGTCCAGGGGGGGAGGGAGGGGTGAGGGGGCAGAGAGGAGGGGAGGGGGTTAAGCAACGAAGAAAAGCAAAAAAATTGGCTACCATGCTAGATACCCGAGAAAAAAATGACCCACACTTTCTTTTCCTTTTCCTCTATCCTTTTCGCTTCTATGAATTGGGGAAAGAGGGTAAAAGTAAGAAGTGGGATAACCGAGTATACAAAAAAAAAGTCCCCCAAAAAGACAAGGCACGGTTTTTGTCGGGTATCCAAAAGGAAGGAAGAAAAGAAATTTAGTAGCGCCAAGGACGGAAAATCCGAAAACAGACCAAAAACACAAACATGGGAAAGAGAGGGGGAGTTCTTTCTTCTTCTTCTTCTTCTTTTTTTTTGGTTTGCCGGGCGATAAACGGGCTTAGCGCGGGTTTAAAAGAAAATTTGGCTGTCATCGGCGAACAACAGGTGAGACACAGACACAAGACACAGACAAAAGACAGACAGACAGATGTAGTGTGGTCTGTGCACACACACCACACCACACCAAGTGTGGACAAACGCTTATTTTACAAGGGGACTAACCAACCAAGACCAAATAGACAAGAACGAGAGGAGAGAGAGAGAGAGAGAGAGAGACATACACGGACTCCGAAAGCAAAAAGGACAAAGCACAAAATAAGGGTTCATTAACAACCACGGATGACCGCATTCGTATGTAGTAAAGAAAAAAACAGAACGATGCCAAAACAAGAATGACGCAGACTTTGCAAGGCTGTGCTGCACACATGCGCCAACATATTTTTTCCCTTGACTACACTTACTACTGTAAAAACTTGTGTAACTTTACCAAACCAACACTTTACACACACACGCGCGCACGCAACGTCAGTAGCGCATACACACACACACACACATGCACACGCAAAGCTACGCACTGCACTGTATAGCCCGCCGCCCGCACTTGCGCATCGACGTCATGGCTCAGGTCAGGATCAACTGGGCAAGTCTTTTCTTTTCCTCTCTTCCTGCCCGGTCGCTCGCCTCGCTGCAAAAAAAGCTCGTCTCGTCTCGTCTCGCTCGAAGAACCCGGGCCCCCCGCTTTTGGGGGGGGGGGGGGGAGGGAGGGGCGGACTGGCGCCTTCTCTTCTGTGTAATTGGCCGCCAGTGCGGATCCGGTTCACGACCGAGACGAGCGAGCGAGCGCCCAGCGTAAGGGTAAGGTAAGGGCCACCACCCAACTTTGCATGGGGGAGCTTGGCGCGACACACGAGAAAAAAACGCGCCTCTAACTTTTTTTTCCCTTCTTTACTTTTTGAGTTTGTTTTTTTTTACCGTTTGTGCATATTTCTAGCTGTGCATTTGCCCTGCATATATTGGTTGCAGCGAGGACTAGTGTGGTAGGTCGGCGACCAGAGGGTAGAGCGGTTAGCTGGGAGATGGCTGTTTACTGTTTAACATTTCTACTACTGCTGTATAGGTCATACATGCATGACGCAGGAGAAGGGGAAAGCTGACACCGATCATATGGCTTGTCTTTTCTCTTGCGGCTAGGACATGGGGGTGACAGGCATGGGTTTTTTTCGAGGGAGGGGGGGTTTGGTTCGAGAGACCCTTGAGCTTGTTCATGCGCTTCGGTGGCGGTGGGTATGACGGTGCCAAAGTGTAAGAGACAGAGAGAGAAGGGGGCGTGGTGTGGCAGTGCATGCGCGCGCGTGATTGTGTGGTTGGTGGAAAGGAGAGGCGTTGCTTCGGCGCGAATGCCAACGATAATTTCGTCATGGGCGGGCGATGGAGACAGGGTGAGTCGTGCGCGCGTGGGTGTGTGCGGGTGTGCGTGAAGCGCGTTTAAGGTTGGGGGAGATGAAGTGATTTTCGTACGAAGATGCCGTATTCCAGGACAAAAGAGCGCGAGGAGATTGGCGTGGTTACACTACTACACGTGTAGAGTGCTGGCTGTTAGCTGTTACTAAGTGGTGGCTGTCTATTACTCTACAGAATCAGCGAATACGAAAACGTGGTTTAAGGTTTGGTCTAAGAGACGGGAACAAACGAGGTGTGGTGCCTCGTAACGAGTCGTAGAATTTTTGTCAAGGGGATCCCGGAAGGGAGGCATGGCTCGGGGTGGTGGGGATACGGGTGGGGGGAAAACACGTCCTTTGTTGGTGCCATAATTGCTGGCTCTCCCGGTGATGCGCAATCACAGCTTGGGAGTGAGCAATGCAAGTAATAGTCTCGAGTGGGAAACTCGGCAATGACGAAAGAATCATACCACGGAACGCGCGCGAGGTTACGTATGTGAGTACAGGAGGGCCTGGAGGAGTACGGTGAAGGCGGAGCCGCACACAGGGCATGGGTGCAGTGCGTGTGCGTGTGTGTCTGTGTCTGTGTCTGCGTGCGCGTGTATGTGTGTCTACATGTGTACACTATAGTATATGCGCATGCGTTGTTGTTGTTGACGAGGATGATGATGTGTGCGAGACTGTCTGGTTACACGGCAACCGTGTGCTGGGGGGGCGGGTAAGGGACTAGAAGCCGATGGATACATATGTATGTATATTCTGACCGGTTGGTGGCTGGTTGAGGGTCTTCTGGCGGCGGTGGTGGTGGGTGGTGCGACGCATGTGCATGTGCATGGCATGGCAAGGTATGGGCTGGTGGCATGGCATGGCATGGCATGGCATGGCATGGCGTGTCGAGTGAGTACAGTAGTGTCACTACACTCACATGTGCATATGCAAGCGAGCGAGGGAGCGAGGGAGCGAGGGAGCGCAAGCAAGTGCAGGCAAGCAACAGCAAGGCCTGCAGGACTGATTATGCACGATGGCGTAACCTTGCAGTGTGGATTAAGCGAGCCATGGTTGGCTGACAGCGCTTCTCGAAGATTGCCCACCCCGGCCTAGTGCGGCTTAACGGCGTCTAGCGTGCACTACTGCAGGCTGTCATGCATGGCGCTAGCGAGCGGGTGAGACGATGAGACGACTAGACCACGGGCCAGGGGGTATCTCGGCTTGCCCATTCCAGCTGGAAGATTGCGGCAGCGAGCGGCTCCGCCATTTAACCATGAATTGGGTAAACCTTTACAGCCCCTGTTCCTGGCCCGCGCCCTGGCCCAACCTGTGCCCTGAGATGCTGATATCACCCTCTCGGCCACATGTTGATTCGTAAGAGCAAAAGGGTCTTCTTCGGCACATACTAAGTCGCTTGCGTGAAACGGTCGCGCATCTGTCCACCCGCCCGCGCGCACTGCTGGAGCTGGCTGTCTCCATCCTTCTAGCCGAACTCTATGCCATGCGACAGAGGGCCGTCCCTCTAGAGGTTCCCTGGCCCAGACCACAGGGTCGAGCTCCATTCACTAGGCTTGTGTTTGCGCAAACCACTAGACCGCCTGCGGTAAATGCAACGAGATGGCTTGACGCACAGCAGCGTGCAGATGCCTCGTGGCTGGCCTTGAGCTACTACCTACATGACAGCTTCGAGCGCCTTCTAGGGGTGCCTACTAGTACTCACCGTGTGAGCTCGTATGTAAGAAGAGGACGCTTGCACCACGCTTTGGCGCCGATCGGCAGCCGATATAGCCGCCGCGACTCAGGTGCCAACGTCTCAGCTCCATGTTTCCTGTCGTGCAAGCGCATGTGTGTGTGTACATGTCTATGTACCTACTACGTAAGTAGCACATGCTTTTACGCATACATACTAAAATACATGCGTGTGTGCATACACGTCGTAATGTACTCACATGACCCTGCTGCTATACTATACCATTACCATCACTACCACCACCACCACCACCATCATCATCATCACAAATGCCGACGTAGAATGATGTGGCAGGGCCACCCAAGCCGTATTCCCCGACTTGGAGCGTGACCATGAGGCCAGCCTGCTCTTATCTGCTATCGTCTTACGCACGTTACGGCTTCACCGCCGTTCCATCTGCACATGTGTTTCTCCAAATGCATGTCTGGACATGTCGTCAGGCAGGGTTGTCGGGCTTCTGGCGATGCTTGCCGCACCCCCACCACCAAGCACGGGTGCGTGGAAATTAGCCCCGCGCGCCAGCCGCACCCACCGTCCACCTGGCTGAACTCTAAAGTAATATTTCTCTTGCCCGTTTACGCGTCGCCTGCTTTCCATTCGTTCCTCTGAAGACGCCGCTGTCGCCGACGCCAGACAACCACCAAACTACGGTTACAGACATGCGTGTCGTCTTGTTTGGCCCATCACGAGATTTGTCGGAGATCGACGCTCCCTGTCTGCATCGGGCCTAACTGCGTCCAAATTGCTCACAGCCGCCCGGATCCCGGTGACATGGATAGATCGATCCGGCTGCTGGGCGGGGGGGGGGGGGGTAAGAGGAGACAGCGCCCGGCCCGGTTTGCGCGCCAAACCGCACTCGTCCTCCTTCTCTCTCTATTCCTCCCTCTCTGATATCTGCCGACGACGACATGGCGCACCACTAGGCAACATGGCATCGCTTCTGTCGCTGGCTCGACAACCGCCGTTCAAATCGTACATGTGACGTCAGCACCTTGCACAATATCACCACACAAATCACCTGTCCACTCTGCATACAGAATGGTCACGCGTTCAACTCGCCTACATACGCTTGCCTTGCCGACCTGCTGGCGACCCAAACACCGCATTCTCCTCGTTACGAGAGAATTCCATGTGCATTACTCGCTCATCACACCTAAGGCGCGAGCCAACTCCGCCAAGAACCCCCCAATTCCTTAGACTCCTCAGCCGTTCGTCGCCTCGTGCAGCCTTAATACAATGATCTACACACGGTTGACACTGCTCAAGACATCAGGCCTGCACTCTCGGCCAATGTTGGCTGTCTAGTAATGCCACTCGACTCCACCTCGACAATGCGTCCTGGGGAACCCTATCCATATCGGAAGCTAAAGGCGATCGTGAATTACGTCGGATCCATTTTATGGAGAATACCGCCATCTCGGTACACATTCGCTGACCACCGGACGGTCCAGTTGCCCTCATACTCCCCCAGATCACGTCTTACTCACTCACGCCGATTGCCACCGACCTGATCGATAGCCTGCCCCTGAGGTCGCAGTGGGGAAATGAAGCAAGCAATAGTGCGGACATGAGGCGCAGTCATACCAAGCAGCCCTTTCAATATGCATCCCGCTGTACAGGACCACCTCTGACCCCACTATCGTCCGGTGAGCCTCCACACGGTTTACACGTCTGAACCAAACATCCGACATGTCTATGTATTCTACCTTGTTACTGGCATCGGACTTTTTCTCCTCGCTTGTATACATGTGTACTACTACAAACATACATCAGATTAAGCTTTGACAGTGTTCTAGGCCGACTTTTTGTCGCTTCTCCACGGATACCGGCAAGCTGGTATCCCCACCCACTCCTCTGTAGAAAAACAAAGGAGTGTCAGAGGAGGCGAGTATGATGTGCTAAGCGAATGCGCATCACCCTCTGCAGGAACGATCCTTCCGCTGCTAGAAAACTCCCGACTCGTCAGGAGAGATTGTAGTAATACTCCTTTGCGTCTTTGCATAGATCGGTGAATACACAGCAATCGGCCTTTTCTTCTCTCGCGCATTGAACGGTCAACATAGAGCATGCAATTGTCTTCTTCGCCTGCACAATAATCGCTCAGTTTGTTCCATTTGGGAAACACATCGGTCAATAAGCATCGTATTCTGGACATGAACTTATTCGTATAAATACAACCACGTGCGACAATCTCAAGAAAACTGTGGTGTTTCTACTAGTGCGAACAGGCATTTCTTTTTTCGCCCGAAAACCCAGGTCGCTAGTCGCAATCACGTGCATACGGGAAACAAACAAACCCCAGCACCCGGTTTATCCAGTTCCCTGTACATTCTTCTGCCTTCCTCTTTCCAAATACGCCCCTGTCCCATCGCTATTCGTACGGCGATACTATTAGCAGGCACATACAGAAGAAGGCGACAATCAAACGAGAAATGATACGAGCTACAAAATATACAGGGGCCGTACCTGTATGTCTCATATCAATCTATGTATGCAGTGTTGTCGCAAGCCAAACTGCCATGCAACGGCTATAGGTACTCGCAACCCACATCCCGCACCCCCTCCTCCTCGCTTAGACATATCACTGATCCCTACCATCACCGCAAACAGGTATGTTCTGCGACATCTGTTGCACTGCCTCATGGCCGTTGTCTACACGGTGAAACGCAAGAGAGAAAAAAATACCCCAAAATTGATAGCAAGAATTAAGCATCACTATGATCCACGATACTACCATTATTATCGGGGCCAGGGTTTTGCCCGCCGATTTCACCGAAGATCGTGATCTTGAATATTCACCGAGATACCACACCAACAGGCTCGAAAGAAGATAGAGATGGGATGAACGCGTTACACTAAAACCATAATCACCGCAACCCATTTAGGAAATAAAAATGCCCAAAGCTAATGCAGAACTTCATACGTACGTAGTAAGCCTACTAGGGGAGATCTGTCGCCGAACATACTAGTTCTACCCGTATTATGTCGGCGATTATCAATTTGCACACGTTTGAAGAAAAGTGCTGCACTACAAACCCGGCCTTTCATCAATCCGCAACTCGGCTACCATAACGCCATTGCAAGGGAAAAGAGCAGAAGCAAGAAAGCAAGCAAGGCCAGAAAAGACCAATAGAATGCAACCCCATAATCATCATTATCATCACCATCGTATCCGGTATTGGTGGGTGATACGAACAAAAAGGCAAAGGCCCAAGCTCTCCAAGTATGCCGAGCACACGCACCCACGCACCCACGCACCGATGGGCACCCTCCCACCCCAAAAAAGATGAGCAAAGCCAGGGATCAAAGGAAATCAAGGCAAGAGAAAAGAAGAGCCGCTGCAACGGCAGCGCATCCGACAGGGCGGGATTTGCCGTTCGTCTCCAGGCCCAGCGCAGCAGAACGAGGCAAGAGTCAAAAAGCGAAAGAGAGAAAAGAGGGCCCGTCCCATTATCATCATCCCGACCGACCAACCAACCACCCCCCGTCTCTCCGGTTGACAAGGCATGGGGGAAGACAGGACTGTTCGTGACCAACTGGGGGGGGGGGAGAGCCACCCCATAACCCATGTCCGCGTCGTGGTCTGTGGTTGCCGGGACCCACCTTCATGGGACTGGGAAATCTTTGTATGTAACAAAAATCAGGCCGATTCGACCAACAATCCGCTCACTCTAATTGACCCGCTGCCCGTTATTTATGCCTTGAAACAGCCAATGCGTACAGGGATGGGGTGTGGGAACGAGCAATAGACCAAGTGAGAGAGAAGAGGGTTGGTGTTGTTGTTGTTGTCAGAAAAAAAGTGGGGGGAGAGTGAGAATGCGAAGAACAGGGGGCCCCCCACAACTTGCTCTTGCCCTTGTCCCCCCGTGGGAAGAGAAGGGCCAAGACGGGATGGCCGCTGATGTACGTGTTTCTTGGTGAGAGAGGGAGGGAGTCTGAGTGAGATTCCCCTTCTACGGGTTTTCTTTGACGGGGCGCTGGAATGTTGTGCGGTCGGGTGTTTTTTTTTTCGTTCTCCGTGTAGTGTTCGCCGTTTTCTTTGGTGTATTTTTCTTCCTCTTTCTTCTTTGCTTGGTGGTATGTTAGCTACACATACCACATATCCCACGGCATACACGCAACCCCCCCCCCGGACCCCTGGAGTCTCTTCGGGCTCTTTGGCTACGTGCGTAACTTCATCTTTTGATATTTCGACCCCCATGCACACACACACACATGGCGCAAACTGACTCGTCAGGCAGGACACACACAACACACGCAATGCAACGCAACGCAAAACCACGCGCGGTGGGATACATCCGCTCTCTCATTTTCAAAGTACCTGGTCTAACAAGTCCCTCATCACGGTCTCTTTCTACGCTAGCCAAACATTTCCTCATCTGATAATAAACCCCTCACCAACGCACCAACCCACGCACACACTCCCAGCCCTGTCGATCTTTGCTCCTCTTTTTTCTGTCTGACTTGAAGTCGTCTCGGGAAGTGGGAAGGGCTGGTAGGGGTTGGTTGTGGTAGTGGTGGTGCGGAGCCTACTGGGGCCTAGGCACTTTCTGCACGCTTCGGCGGTCCTGCACGTCTTTTTTGTTGCGTGGGATGGACGCAACGGCCGCGGGCCAATATAAACTACCTGCTAACCATACATACGCACATGGACATGGAGGTAATCGGGCCAGGGTCCTTGCAGCTCCCAGCAACGGTTTCGGGTCGACCAAGGATTGGGTGAAGGGTACGTAGTTTAGGGAAGGAAGAGGAAATCAAGGCATCCATGGCCTGCCCTGAACAGGTCGATGTCTGGGCTTCGAGGTGCCAACCCGCCACCCCTCCCCCCAGCCCAGCCACTGTTTGCAGTTACATGCAATTATGCCCTCTCTTGTTTGGTCTTAATCGGATGCTGCCCTTGTCCTCCTTTCGTATCACCACTGCCGGGCAGGGCAAGGCGTTTTGGTGGCCCTGTCCATTTGGCCAACCTACCTATAGGAGATGGGGAAATTTCCCCCGTTACGTACGCGAACTTTGACGGGAGGGGGCGTGTCCCCGTTCTGCTGCACGTCGTGTTCCTGACGAGACCAATGAGGTCGCCCTGCTTGCTTGCTTGCTTGCTTCCTGGTGTTGCTGCCTGACACACCGTGATGGCTTTACTCTACCATGGAACGGCTGAATTGCTGTCGCTGTAGATGTGACATTGCGAGGCCGTGCAGTATGTACCACCGGACGCTTTGCACACCTTGTACATATCTCTCAATCTACTCTAGTTGCGTTGTCGCTGCAGCGTTTTGCGCGTCTAGAGTTGTGGTCATGTAGGCATTTTCCCAGTTGATGCATGAGCTCTTGGTCGCTGACTCGTTGGCCTTGGCTGAGTGGTTTTGGGTGATGATAGCAGAATGTAACCCACTTTGCATTACTTTGATATCGCGCTCGATCGACTCGTATCGATCGCCTGCTGTCCCACTGTGCTGAACGTCCAAGTGGACCTCGTTGTTGGACGGTTCTGGGCTTCGTATCTCGTCATTGTGCATGCGTCCAATATTTGCTTTTTCAATAGTCGCAATGCTTGTTCTTCCCCCACGTTCCTCATCTCCCTGTCTGACATCATTCGTTGCACTTAGGCCATTGTCCGTATCATCAGTCCTTATTTCTTGCACCGTTGATGTTGACAGAGAGAGCGTCGGCTGAATAAGAGACTCCTGGACTCCACTTGATGTATCGTCAGGCAACGGCGTCTTCACTTTACGCGCCATTCTATTACCCCGATTGCGAGTACCTGACGTGCTCTTGGTCTGCGCTGAGCCCATGCTGGATGCCTCCTTAGCACGTCTGGCCAACCTGGCTGCACGAGCATCTGGTGGAGCCTCTCCCTCCTGCTCCAACTTGCCAGCCACATCTTCATTCCTGCTGTGCGACTTCAGCTGCTCTACTGCTGCAGGGGCCTGCTGTGTTACTGCAAGCGCCGGACTCTTGCTCTTCTTCGCAAGGTCCTCTTCACTCAGCTCCACCCATTTTGCGCCCACTTTCTTCATTTGCGTGAACCTAAGGAACGTTTGGCCTGATCCGCTTGTGTCCATGTACTCCGATCCTTCGGGCGGCGCATTGCGGCCTCTGACGTACAGTTGGCTAGGTCGGTGATACTCATCACTGCTGCGGTAGGTCTTGTGGAACTCGACCGTATCTGAAAACTTGAGTCGTTTTCGTCCAAGTAGGGAATTGGTGCTGCGCGATCGCTTGGGCGATGGCCGAAAAGACAGTGGCGCGTCACATTGCTGCAGCCGTGGATTGGGCGATTCTTCATCTGTTATAGGAGGTTGGGCTGTTGGCGAATGTGATCTTCGACGCGCAATCCCTAAATGTGGTTCCTCGCTCCCATGGAACACATGCTGCACCTCCGGACTTGCTTCTTCAATGCGCGTAGTGCGTTCTCTAGTTGATGGAACCGGGAGCGCCTCTACTGTCATGAGCCAGTTATCGAATTCCATGCGGGCTTTTTTGTGGTTGTCTCGCGCAAAACTCTTCGTGATGGAATCGCGTTTGTTTTCGAAAGCCGCCCATTCGGTATCTGCAGCCTGCAGAGCATCATAGAGTGTGCCAAATCGCTGGCAGGTGCTGCATCCAAACTCTTCTAGTGCTTGTACAGGAGTGAGTCCATCGGCTGTGACAGCTGCGAGGACTCTAGTGCATGATTTGCACTTGATTGTGTTGTCGCCGCCTGCCATGTGGAACCTGTTTGGTCGAGGGCGGGGTGATGTTATTAGGATAAGAAATTTGGTTCAATTATGGTTGTCACCGGAAGTTGCAGAACGCCAGATCAAAAGAGTGCCTGGCGAGATATCCGGCATATGATCGTCAAGGCAGTTGTGGGTGTAATGATTCAAGGATGTGGAGTCAGAGTGAAGTTGTTTTGATTGAGATAGACACGCAGCAAACCCCTCCGTGATCAAAACAACGCGCCGCGCTTTCCGCAATGACAGCAAACACTGTATCTCGGGGGCCTGTATGCTGTAGAACCGTGGATGAAGTTGGATTCAAAGATGTTTGATGTTTTTGAGCGGTGATGTCAGAGACAAACGATGCTGCAACCAGATTGCTTGTTGCCTTGCTAACGTCGCTAATCCCGGTTGGGCCATCCCCTATCCTCGGGACGACAAAAAACAAAGGCAACGTCGTGATTCTTGCACAACGCTAATATCTGTGTAAGGGATTTTGAATAGGTGGTTTGCAGGTAGAATATGGGTCATTTTCACTCAGATAGTTGGGATTATGACTATTACAACACAGCTCATTGCTTGATATGTGAAGGAATAGTCTTCGCACCAGGTTTTTTGAAATATTACTGTACAAGAACGAGCATAATGTATGCAAAAATGATACCTGGAATATGACAAGCAGGGGTTTCCTGGCATCACAAGTTATGCAACCCTGAGTGCAGATCTCGTCAATCGTCCAAGACAATATCTATTTCTTCCACCTTGTCAGCTCACTCCATAATCTTCATGTCTCGATTAGGTGGCCTGTCTTGATACATCTAATCTATCAATTGCAATCTGGGAAGAGGTAACTCATCTACGTTAACACGATATTTACTTTGACCTGTAGAGATCCCCCAAAGAAGAATGCCGATACATTACATCCAACAGCGGACATCCTTAGCATACAGCCGCAAGCGATGAATTGCTAGCATCCCAATTTCCCTTCCAATATCCAGTCATAACAGCAAAACTCTATGCCTAATTTCCAAACTCATATCTATATTCATGACAACCCCGTCAACTATCAAAAAACTCACACTCCCCATCCATCTTCTTATCCAACTCCTCCTCTGTCATGCCCGCAACCTCAAGTCCAAAGTGATAGTTATGCCATCCCACCTGCCTCTTATATCTCTCCACATATCCACTCGTCATGTCCCTCCACGATCCCTTTCCTACACCCTCCAGTCGCAGATCTGCACTATCAAGCAACTTTGTGGTCCCATCAAGGAAGTCATCGACAAAAGAAATTTTCTCAATACTTCCAAACGATTCCTTCATTATTCTCGTTACCATAGCAATGTCGGCATCAGGCATAGTTTGGATACCGATAATGAGCTCTGCGAGATGTAATTCCTTTGCCAAAGTGCGAAGTTGACACCGCCAGAAATACGGAAGGCCACCCAGGTCCTTCCGCACCGGTGGTTGCAGCAGGTCGAAGATTGGATCTGGTACCAGCCAGCGTACGCAATGTAAGAGTGCGCCACGTCCGAAATGAAAGGCGAGACGTCGAATATGGGAGCGATTGGTTGGTCCTAATTGCCACAAGAAGTTTGTAGTTCCTGTGAGTCCGAAGTGGAAAGTTGTTCGGTGGAGAATGTATGGCTGCATTGTATTTGTGATGGTGGGAGAAATGCGAAGGAGGGTCGAGAGATTGATGGGTGATTTAGTTTGTTTCGATGGCAGTCGGTAGCTGATTTCAGCAGATGAAAGGTCGTAGTTTCGGGACAGTCCCGCGGCAGTCATCAATATCATTTCCTGAAGTTCTTGAGGTAGGCGAAGGAATGGATGGAATAAGGGCTGAATGTCGACTGTGTCTTCTGAAGCTGGTTGGGGGCTAAGAGCTTGTGAGTGCGTGCGGAATGCGCGCTCTGCTTTGTCAGAGACGGTTTTGGCACTTGAGCTGGTGTTTTTAATTGCAAGACGCGTGAAGTAGAGGTTGTTGAGGTATTCACGAGCGGAGAGCCAACCCGAACCGCAGCGGACAACGAGTTTATAATAGTTGCTCGGGGAAATGGATTTGACCTGCGAAGTTGGCTGGGTCATGTCGTCTTCAGCGAATGTGAATGGACAGGTGCCCTCTTCCCACTCTGTGAACACTTCTCTACTTTCAAAAGGGTCCATATCACCCCTTTGCGTCGGCCTGATCATACCAGGTTTCTTACTCTTCCTCTTACCCATTTGCGGACTGAAAAGCCTGACAACAATCTTCTTCCTACAATCCGTGAAGCTCGAATCTGTAAGCACGCACTGCACGCTCTTACCCAAATCCAAATCTTCTCTCCTACGTGGATCAGGAGGCAACAAACTGAGTTTCCCCTGGAAATGCGCACTTGAATCGTGGCCCATGGACCATTGTTTCAAATGTTGGATGAATATTTTTCGCTGCTGTGCTTGAACCCAATGCTGATTGACGGGGTGGCGAGGCGACTTGGTGGAAGGCGAAGGAGGGTTTTTGCTGGGCGATACCAAAGGAACTGGTGGGGAATTTAAGGGTGTGATAGTGAGACCCTTGTCGATGGTAAGAGGCGCGTGAACCATGCTGGAGGAGTTGAAACAACGTTGAAAAATGGTGGCGGTCCAGGTCAGTTGAGGTATGTTTTAGTCTGGTGGAATGTCTTGGTTCACGATCGGTAAAGAAATGGTCTGGTGATAAGCGTCACAGGTGAAGAGTCCGGTAACGGCTCTAATTAGCGTTGGTTTCACCGCTCGCAAGCGAAAACAAGGGCACCGTCTGTATTGCGATATGTACTAGTCAATTATACACCGCGTGGTGTTTAACGCAAGCGTTTGGGTGCCGGCGCAGATGGCCAAACGAAGCAAGCAAGCGGAGTTCAGAGAGGGTTGTTGGAGATACGTGGAACAGCAGCGCGTGACTCTGACCGGACAAGGAAGGAGATTTCGAAACGATCCACCTCAATGACGAAACCTGTCCGGCGGAGGCAAAGTACTTAACTGTCAAATTGAAGTTGTGTGCACGTCAAGCTGGGTAGGGGACGAACCTAATGATGTACCGGCCGAGCCGGACAGGATTTGGTGAGATGCACTATGCACCATGACGAACGCAAATGCGGAGAAGTGGCCCGTCACCAACAGTGGCCGCTAGCCTGCAACCAGATAGCACGCGCCACATCTACATCAATACCTCGGACGCAGACGGCACAGACGTCCCATGGACTCAGCTTATATGTATGTAGTTGCGATCGTCTGCAAGTGCCACAACCCGTGTCCCAAGGGTGGGTTGTGAGAAGAAATTCCATTTCGTGAGTGGCCATGGTGCCGGGTATCGTATCCCAAAGTTATACAAGAATAAAACGCCGCTAAGTGAATAGTGTTTTTGTAAGCCATTAGGCTCTTCCCTCTAGCCAGCTCGCAGCCCGCTCTAGAAGTCCATTGAAGCCCTTGACATTGGCCAAAAGCCCACCACCACGCGAACCGACATCCTTCGCTACGCCGTCTAGTAGCATGCTTAGTGGCATGTCTGGACCCTCGTTCTCTCTTCCTTCTTTGCGCGCCTTAGCACGACCGTTTTTAATCGCAGTCTCGATAGCGAACATGTTGTCGCTGAGCGTATTCTGAGCGTCCGCCCTGGCTTTCTCAGCGTGGTACTGTGTTTGGATATCGTCTTGCTCCATGGCGATTTCCTGTCTACTGTTCTGGAGGCCTAGCATCTCTTTGCGTAAATCGGCATTAGCACGTCTCAGTAGCTTCATCTTTTGGAAATTCGTGCTTAGTACGTCGTTAGCATCTTGTAAATCCATCAGCTTTTCATTCAAGCTCTCCTTGAAGGTGATAGACATGTTGATCTGGCTTCGTAATTCCTTTCGGCTGTCGGAATCTTCCAAGTTCTGCAGCTTCTCAGCCATGCGCTTGAGACGATGATCAATACTATCTTCTAGGATTGAGCGTGTGATATCTGCTGCAGTAACACCCCGAACAGTAGAGCCTTTTATGCGCATCACCGAGATAGTATGTGTTGGCCCAACAAGCTTTTGACGCTTACGGGGTGGTTTTTCCGTTGAAGGCTTGACACGTGGTGCTTGCTCGGGAGCAGATCGCTTAGGGACGGGCTGAGGAGTGGGTTCCGCTTCTTCTTCTAGCGCAGAATCACCTTCTCCGGCTGACGCTTCGTGTACACTGGAGACTTCTACACTATCTCTCTGTCTTGCAGGCTGCGATGGTCGTGCAGACACCTCGCCACGAGCGGGTGAGAGACCCCCGACAGTCTCATCAGTGACCTCGGTGATAGGCTTTTTGTTCTTCTTTTTAACAGACTTGCTAATCGCTGGTGTTTCTTGGGGTTCGCTTTCTCGGACGTTGGATGCTTCACGAGGGCTTACACGCTTCATAGATTTCGCCGAAGCGACTGCTGCTGGGGTGTCACTTTCAGTATGGTGCTCATCCGATAATCGGGGTCTGCCTCGTCCACGTTTCGCGGGCTGTGATTCCGTGGCTTGTTCCCCAGGATCTCCATTTGCTACATGCGCCTCGACTGGCTGTGGTGTTTTCGGGATCTTCTGATTTGATGTTGGCTGCACTTGTGGGGATAGCTCATCGACAGTCATTTCTGTCTCCTCTTGCGGTGTCTGCTGTGGCTGTGTTTCACTCCCGACCACGCGCGGCGCAGCTACAGGCACTTGGGGTGAAAGCTCGTCCTCACTCTCATCCTCGGCTGGCGCCGCCGCTGGTGTGTTTAGGTAGGCATCAATTCGGGAGGCCGACTTTCTTGGCTGTCTGCTCGGAAGTAGACTAGGGGTTTCCGGGACGGGATCAGTCGACTTGGATCGTCTCGGTATCGAGCGCCGTGACTTTGCTGATGTTGTCCCATTCGTGCCTGTGGTCGGTGTGTTTTGCCTTGCGCTTCCGGAGAGCGCCCGCTGCTGTATCGCTGCCTGAGGTGGTGTCCGTTTCATCACGGTAGATCTGGCGAATACGGCCTCGCGCACATTGTTCGCACCCTCGTCCAGCACCGAGAGCTCATCTGGGCCATTGTCCTGTTCCTCGCGTACGGGGGAAACGGTTCCAACCACTCTTTTGGTCTTTTCAACCGAGCGCGCAATCTCATCGCGGTTTGGGCTCAGTTCATCCTCTTCCGCTTCGACTGTATCCGACTGCGCAGCAGGTGAAGGCCGCTTTCGCTTGCCCAGCTGCGGGGTCGCTGTCTTCTCTTTTGGTGTGCTCTTGCGTTTTGACGCGCTGCTGCGCTGAAGCGACGCGCTTCTGTGTCGCTGTGCCGAGCCATTCGGGGCGCGCGGCGTACTTTGGACGGGGGTTCGACGAGAGGGTGGCAGAGGAGGAAGTGAGGATTGTTTAGCAGGGGCTGCGCCGAGAGCACCGAAGCTGAAGCCAAAAGTCGCCTGCACTGAGGAAGGGCTGCAGCTGTCAGCATCCAAGTCGTTGGCTGCATGTCATGACGCCTGTCTTACCCAGCACCGCGCACGCGCTGCTGTCGATGCTCGCGGCGATCTGTGGATTTGTCAGCACAAAGACGGAGAGACAAGCATGATACTGTTGTGTCATACCGACGGGCGCCATGGCGATGTGTGGTGTAGCAATTCGAGTTCGGGGTGGGGTGGGCGAGGCTGCTGTCGTCGCGTGGTTGTGTTGTGAGGGTCGACGCGCTGACCATGCATGGCCAGGCCCTTGCTTGGCCTCCATCATCCCCGCAATAATTCCGTTCGCTGCCCACGTCTCGCAACACAACGACTGCCATTGCATTCCACCATCATGGGCTGGCCATGGGGTAGCAAAAACAGCCCAACCGGGTCAGACCAGCTCGATCCCTCCCTCCGCGAATTCCTCAACAAAGAAGCCCCTACAGGCCCGGCGCCTTCATTGCCCTCTGTGCCCAAGGAAAAGCCCGCCGATGCACCCACACCCCCGCCGTCGCACTCTCAGGAACATATTGAATCCTCTAAGCCTCGGGTACCGCCTCAATCCCAGTTCCAAGATGGACGGTATGCCCATCTCTGGAAAAACTACACTCCCCAAGACATCCTGAATGACCGCGGAAAGTCGGAGCAAGACCGGCTGCGAGACCTAGTCGATGCCTACAACGACCGCAAGGCCTCCATTGGCCGAATAGCAATGGAGAACTGTGCACTCGAGTATATGGAGCAATTTGAATGCTTCCGAAACCCCAAGACGTGGTGGTCCAAGGGTACAATGTGCAGCGCCGAGTCGCGCAAGTTCAACCGCTGCTACGATATCCAGTCCAAGTTCCTCAAGGCACTGGGCTACATGACAATGGATGCCCGGTCGCCTGAAGAGGATGAACGGATCCAAATGCACGCCGATAAGCTGTACCAGCGCATGTTGCAGCAAGAAGCAGAGATAGAAAAGGCAAAAGAAGAAGGCCGACCTATCCCAAAGTTCGAAAGCGTCTTGTCCAAACGTAACGTCGTGCAGGCAATGGGCGGTGTATCGCCAACTACCAAGAATGAACAGGTGGCTGAGATTGGAAATTTGAATACTGTAGACGAAAATGAAGTATGGGCCCACATCAAACCAGAAGCACGGAAAGAATACGAGAAGAAGCTCGAGAGTCTGTCGCCTGAAGAGCGCGAGATTGAGAGAATGGCCGTAGTGGGGGAGCTGAGGGCTCAAAACGGCGTTGCAAAGCAGCTTGAACAAACATTTATTGAGGAACGAGTGGCTCGCATGAAGCGGAGAGAAGCTGGCCAAGCGACGTTTGGTGATACTATCAAGACGTTGTGGGGATGGGGTTGAACTATAAAAAAAAATGTATGCATAGGTTGTGTTTTGATAACGTGTAGAATTATTCATGATACCACAAATTATACAAGACATGTCACCATTTTTACACAGCAGTTCAGCATCACAACAGCCTCACACCCTCGCTGCATCTCCAATGCCTGCCACGCCTCCTGATTTGGAAAAGCATCTTGGCCTCGTGGGTGGGAGCTTTCCGCGCTACTTGATGGCTCTTTCTTCAGCCGCAGCAGCTTGGCAATCAGGCAACAATACTCCCCGCATTTAGCTCCATATCAGGTCTAGAAATATACACTACACAATCAGCTAACCTCAGTGACACAACATCAACATATGTGTTATCCTTGAACGAAAATGGCCTCCCCATCTACCGCCAAAGCCGACTCTCAACTAGAACCAATTGATGACGAACTTAGCGAGACTAAGCCTGCGCTCATGCACCAGCATGAGGTTGCTTTCGGAATGGAAAGCTGGGTTCTCCGTAACGGTCTCCTTTGCAAAAAGACTAGTGACGGCACCCGCTGGCTCCGCTTGAAGAGATGCAAGACAGGCGAGCCAGAGACGTATGACAGGAAGTATGCAAATTATCGGCTTGCTCTATTGTGGTAAACGTGTTAATATACTAATCATGTATTCTAGCCAAAGCGCCCATAGTCCCAATGGTAGCCTAATCATTCACTCTGACGACCAAGACCCTGTCCCAGGCACATGTAGATCGATGATCCATCCGCCCATAGCCTCTGAAATAGAGTATCGTGGCAAAGATGGAAGAGAATATTGGGCTGTCACGAGTTTGGCAAAACTAATTTCCGGATCCAAGGATTGTGCTTTCTGTTCTATTCTCCTTCAGGGAATTAACGAGTTTACAGTCGACTGGAAACCCAAATGGGATGAATTGCGGTGGATTGAGAGTCAGTTTGTACAACACAGGCGTTTAGTCGACGAAATACCAGATCGATTTCCAGAACAGCCGGTGGATGCAGACGTAATGATTGTGCATGTTACGTTTGGGAAAGGAAAGAGTAAGCTAGTAGTTAGGTTACAAGTGCCCCCAATCTCGCATGCGGGCGTGGGTAGAAAAGAGAACGTTTTTCAACTTGATTTTTATTCTGGCCCTGGTATGTTCGCTCTTGCTGCGGTGTACTTTGTCTTGATAAGAATTTATCCGAATTCTGCCTCCAGGCTGGTATCTGCTTTGTAGTCCAAACTCGACTAATCGTGCACAGAAAATCCTAGCCCGTGGAAAGCTTTCCCTCCATCCCCCCATATTTCCTCCTTTGTCCTTTCATCTCCAACCCTCAATCTATTCGGAAATTGGATCGATGAATGCGTCCAAAATCACAAAATCTGCAATACAAACCCCAATGCACGCCCTCCCAAACGCCTACTCCGGATAAATCTCGCTCCTGCACCTGAATACGGTATCCCTACTCTTCAACTTTTTCACACTTCCCCTACCGAACAATACACCTATGTTGCAGTCAGCCACTGCTGGTCACACACACGGCCGCTCAAAACCACAGCCGCTAATTTGGCGGCTCACCTCGCTTCTGTTCCCTGGGGCTCTCTCTCACCTGTCTTCCGCGACACTGTATTGCTCTGCCTCTGCCTGGGCTATGACTACGTATGGATAGACTCTTTATGTATCTTACAAGGCGATGCGGTCGACTTTGCAGTCGAGTCACCACATATGGGTCACATCTATGCACAAGCAGCACTCGTCATCGCCGCACACGGCCCTGAATTATTCTTCAACCGTTACGGAACAAAGAAGATTATACCACCGCCTTTACGGCCAACCATTGATCCTGGCACCCCTGTATTTGTGCGGATGAACCCGCAGCACGACAATCTTTTCAACCCAGCTCAGGATACTAAGACCTACTGGGGGCGCGCGTGGTGTTTCCAGGAACGGCTTTTCGCGCGGCGAATACTACATTTTGGGGGAGATTACGAAGAGTCGTATTTTGAATGTGGCGAAATGGTAGACTGTGAATGTCAGAGGGTCTTACTACAGGAGAAAATCGGAGGCCTTGAGAGCACGTGGTCTCATTTAAAGATGCTGTTACCTAGGGTGTTAAAGGAGTTTGACGACGCTGTTGCTTCCTCGTCTTTTCCCACCTCATCCCAGTCTGCATCAACAACTGATACTCCTGCTAAATCTGGACATGGCAATGTTTGGGCGGGGCAATCTATGGCGGGAAGAGAACACTTCGAGAAAGCCCGGAACAATCTCTGGGAAGCAAATGCTGCCCTCATTGAAGACTATACTGCCAAAGGACTTACGTACCCTACAGATATTCTACCAGCATCCTCTAGTCTTGCAAAAGCCATCAGCCCTAGATTGGGGACATACTACGCAGGACTCTGGTCACACAACCTTCTTCTTGGACTTCAATGGGAGGCGTATAGTACAAATAAGAGCTCACGTCACGCCACGGGAACCTACCTAGCGCCCTCATGGTCATGGGCAAGTCGCAGTGGCGGCGTCGTATGGTACTATTGCCCAAGAGAGATCCCAACACCACAAACACACGAATTCGCAGAGGTGCTTGATGTGCAGTGTGAATTGGCTACGGATGATCCATTTGGACCAGTAAAAGCGGGCGAAATGAGGATCAGAGGACGGACAACAGTCATGTGGCTGGATGATGAAAAAGAGAAGATACCACGTTACAAGCCAGATGGCAGGGTTCGGCTTCATAAACCCGGGGCGGAGTGCTTTGTGGTGCTGGATTCACAAGACGACTACGAAGAGTTAAGACCTAATGAACAGGTGAAGTGTTTGGGGATTATGAGGGACAGGAAAATGATCCACGACGTGGTGTATGTGTCGGGACTTGTATTGAAGAGGGCAGAGTTGCAAGAGAGAGAAAATGTATGGAGAAGGATCGGGTTTACAACCATGAAGACAGAGTGTTTTGAGGGGCCGGAGACTGATGAGGTAGAAGAGCTAGTGATTGTATAAAACCATGGCGGGACTAAGGTTTCTTCGAGAACTTGACTTTCTACATAGTGCCTAGCTAAGAACCGAAGCCACCGATATGATCTGCAAAGCCAAAAAGCTCATCTACAACTATTGAACCCCATTTCATCAACAAGACATCTTTCCGTGTAAGGTAAATGGCGCGAAGATAATTTCCGAGATACGGTGTAGCAGAAAAAGCAAATCTCCAAACCATGGAAAACAGAATCTTTAGGCGAGCAAGCCTGTGAACCACTGTTTGCCCAAAAAGAACAAATTTGTTTCAGAACAACTTTTGCTTGTTGGGAGGAGGGGGCAGGGCACGAGGACTCAAATATTGGTTCGCGCATTTGTCTTCCCACGTTTCCCAAAAATAATCTTTTGGTCGTAAAAACTCCCATCCATGTACATCTAAACCTCTACCCTTCTTTCAAACCCTTTTTCAAATTCTTACACTCATTTTCCTGTGCGCTCTTTTCCTACCAAACCAACCATCAACGCCTTAACCTTTCCAACATAACAACCCAACCTACCCCGACAAATGGCAATGACCTACTTCAAACGCTGGTCCACCCTCCCCCCTTCTCCAACCCCCTCTCTAAACGACTCCCTCTCCTCCTCCTCATCCAGTACCATCAGCACCCCACCCCGCAGTCCAACACCCTCCTCCACCACGCGTCTCTTCTCCGCCCTAAAATCCAGCACCACCTTCCCCTTATCCATCCGCAAAGTCTCGTCACCATGGCACTCCTCCACCGTGCAATCCCAATTACCCTATCTGGACAACAACGCCAGCCACGCAGGCTCAACCACATCCCTAAGCACGACCGCGGATCCCACAGCCACCGCACGATGCGTGAAACAAAAAAGCAACGACAGCAGGGTGTTGGCGTGGCGAAGCGAGACGAGGACGCTGCAGATGGAGTATGAGAGTTTGCCGTTGAGGAGGAGGCGCGAGGCGCTGGAGAGGGTTAATGAGGGGAGGGTTAGGTTGGGGTTGCCGAGGAGGAGTTTGGGCGGGTTGGGGGAATGAGAGGAAGAGGGATGGGGGGGGGGGAGGCGTATGAGAGGACGGGCGCGGGTGGGAAAGGGAAAAAAGGAAGGAAGGAAGGAAGGGAATAGGAAAAAGCAAGAATGCTGCGGAGAGGCGGAAGATATGGCGTGATTGAATTGTGTTTTTTAGCGTGCATGGTGGGTTGAGGTGAACATGATATTTGTGCTATATTGTGTGGTTGGGCATGGTGGGTTTCGGTTGATTCTTCATGTAAAATCTACTGGCTGGCGGGTTGTGTTGGATGTTCCTCCCCGCTGTATGAAATATATTCAGATGTAAATTATAATACCTCAGACGCTGACAATTCATTCATTCACAGCTTTGAGTCATCCACCTCTACAATGAACTCTTATCTGCTTGGAAAGATACACTGAATGCTGATTTTCGCTTAGAATAATAAAAACTTCGTTCGTCATTTCTTACATCTCACATCAAAGTCTAACCGGGTATACAAAGCTCCACTCCAAACTAACAAAAAACTTCTACCATGCAAGTTCATCACCATTTCCTCGTCTCCCATTATGTTCACCTTCTTCATCATCATCCCCATCCATTATACCTTCCATGACCTCGACAACCGGCCCCACATTCTCCCTCAACGCCGCCAACCGACTCTTCTCTTTATTCCGACTATAAAACACTGGGCAATCCCTACTATCGCAGCGTATCTCTTCATTCCACGCTAGATTTGCGCAGCGCCTACAAACGGCATCCACCTCCTTCATCCGCGTCTCACTAGCCCAGGTGCGATACTTGAGTGCAAGCAGCGAGTGAGCGGGGCGTTTGATGCATTTTGCGCACAGCGGGAGCATGGCGTATGCAGCGCTGGGAAAGTGTGTAGAGGATGGAGGACTCAGTTTCGAACGGCAGACGAGACAGTTTGAGGATTTCATATAGCTTTCTAGTGTTTTCTTAAGCGAGTTGTGTCCCCCACCTATGAGGGTATTGCCGTTGTTGTCGTATTTCGGTGCAATGGGAATTGTGATGTTGCGTATGCGTTGTATCTTGGGCATCTCGTCGTACCACTGTCGGACATTGGCGCCGACAAGGTTGAAGATGCGTTCGAGTGGGGGGATTAGGTTTTTGGAGATGTAGTACTCAGCGTCGAGCTCCAGGTGGTCATTTTGGAGTAGCATTTCTGGATTGACGCAGCGGTCAATGAGCCGGGCTCCTGGTGCACCGGTAACAACGACGTAGGGGACGCGCTCGCCGTATTGAGGTTCTGTACGTGGGTCGGCAAGCATGCGTTTCGTAGCAATGAGGGCGCCGGGCGGCGGATGCCCTTTGTTGGAGTACGTCCCCAGCTTGACTTCTTTGGCAAAGAGGAAGTCCTGGATGCTGACACGGCCTTCCATGATCTTGGAGCACTGCTCTTGAAAATAGCTTTTTACTTTGCTGAGGTCTGAGGTTCGGAAAAGGAGCTTAAGCGCCTTCTCTTCAATCTTTTGCTCTGCAGGTGTGCCATCTCGGCGTACTGTTTCGATACCTTTTGCATCGAACTCCGGCTCTTTTTGGTTTCTGTGTTCGTATTTGAAGCCAACGTAACGTTTTTTGGCGAGTAACACACAAGGATGGTATACTTTCTCGAACTTGAGCTTGATGGGTCGTGGGTTGGCAGCGGTGATAGCAGCAGCAATCTCTTCGCCAATTGTGAATGCTTGGTCTTTTGTGCGCCCTTTGAGATGAATAAAAAGCGAATCTGTATCTCCGTAGACGACTTCTGCACCCCATTTTTCTGTCGCGTGAATGATTGCAATCGCCTTTTCAAGGGTCTCACGACCAGTTTGAACAATACTGTCGGCGATTTCGGAGCATGGCATGCGTCCTGAGAACGAAGCTGATGTATAGCCATATGTGACGTTGGCCAGCAGTTTCAATGCCAGTTGTCTGTTGTTCAGCAACTTTTGAAGGGTCTTGTCGTCTTTGTCCTCCTTCATACCACTTTTGACCATGACCCGAGTTTCCAAGATCTCACCAAGCATCTTCGCTAGCAAGGATTTCCGCATCTCTGGTTTCACATACATCATCCCATTTGGGGCGATGTTGATATGATCTTTGACCAGCTCCAGTAGTTGAGGTTCGCGCTTGAAATCCATAAAGCCCAGCTTGTTGCGGCCACGCCAGCTAACGATTCGTCCAAGACAAGTGGAGTAACAATAGTTGTACGCTATCATGACGCTGGGATAGAGCGACTGGAAATCTAGTACTAGTACCGGGCTAGAATAGAATGCGCTCTGAGGCTCCATCACTAGAGGCAGACACTCTAGTGCGTTCTGTCGACCGACTTGCTTCCTGCTCGGCGAGACAAGGATAAAGTTCTCTGGCTTTGCAATACGAAACATGGTGGACTCCACTTTGAATTGCGAACCCCGAGAGATGACCGCAAAGAAATCAATGCCAAGCAAACGTGCCTGTTCGCTGGTACGCGGTACAACATCGTTGGCCTCCAAAAGGTCAAGGTTCAGCTGAACACGAGTGATAAAATAGTCGAGAACTTTGGTGAGATCTCGAGGCTTCCCGTTCGTGTACCATGTGGTAAGATCTGAATGCGGATAATGTGCAATACGCTTATGTAGTAGGTGAAATACCACATTCTCCATAGTGTACTGCAGCAAGTTTAGCTCACCACGCATAGCTCTCCAAATATTGATCATGTGACGGCCAGTAACTTGGATAGTGGATGTATGCGTGAAGCCCCAGTGATCTGCCTCTTTACCAAATCTTCCATACGATTGCGATTTCATCCTGCTGATCTCATCGCAAAGGTTGTACTCATACTTCATTCTGGCTCGTTCTATAAGGTAGCCCCAGGAACTGTTATGTACCTCGTATCCAGTGAGAATATCTGGATCGAACTGACGGACAATATCAACCAAGCGATTGATAAGGTCCAGCTCGTCCTCCTCGTACTCGACCTCTACTGAGACCTGTTTGGCAATGCGTACAGCTATACCGTCTTCATCAGAGAAGCATAATATACCTTTGCGTAGTCGATCAGTAATCGCGTTCTCCTCGCCTTGGATGCTCCAAAAGACACATTGTATTTCATCTTCAGCAGGATCAGGTACTAGTGATCCTCGGGAGTTTACGTGAACCTCCAAGCTCATGATGCTCATGTACTGGGATTGGTGCTTGACACTAGTGTTGTTTTGTTTCTGTGAATATTTGTAGCCGTTGGGATTTTTCTGCGTTGGGCCTTCAATCTGTGACTGATCGTGCGCAGGATCGAATTCATGTAATATGGGTGCGGAATTTGTCTTTGTGTTGAACTTGAGTGTCTTACGTTGCTTCGCTTTACGAAGTGTCCAATCTTCTACTTCTTTGAAAGAAGGTGGAAGTCTTGAGAGCTCCCAATGGCGCAAGCTGCAACGTTTAGACCTTGCTTGATACATTGCAACTTGCTTCCTCTTGTCTACCACAACCGGCGGGTATTCTCCAATGTTTGCAAGGGATGCGCCAACTGGGTCGAATGGAGGAAGATATGGCACAGTGGTACTCTGTAATCTGAACTCCCTACCTGCGTATTCACGCGGACGGTCCGGAACGTCTTTCTCATTACTATAATATGCATCTTGATAGATTACCGGTGGTAAGCCAGCATTCATCATAGTACTGTCGATCAATTCGACCGTTGGAGGTAGATACGCGTAATATACTGTAGGCCAATGATGTCCACAGGACTTGTCCAGCTTCTTCACCAAGGCTATGGCTTGCAAGCGAGCTTTTGGTGCACTGCTGCTAGGCATTGCTGGTGACGTCTTTTGATGTGTCCAAGGAGTAACAGGGGAGCGTTGTGATGCCCTAACGTTAAGATACTTAGCCCCAGGTGTCTTCGGGCCCTCCTGAGAATTACAGTAACCTGACTGACTGAGACGATGAACAGTCTCAGGTGCATTCGGATTTTTCACCACAGGAAAAGAGAGTGTAGTAGGCCCCCCAAACCCTTGGGCTTTGATGCTTGCCTGAGAAACCTGACCTGCTGGGGGAGCCTCTTCCCAAACGCCTTTCTGGAACTCGCCTGCTGCTCTATCGCTGTCTTTACCGAGAGCATTACGGAACGAGACATGACGAGCGGTTCCCTGTGTTTCTTGTAAAATCCGTTGACGCTTGTTGTAGTCTTCATCGGTAAACTCGATATGGCGCTTGCGCATGGAGCTGGGGCTACTGGAATTTGGTGGCTCGTCCTCGTCACTTGGATCAATCAGATCGATACCTTCGTCTACAAGTGTACCGTTCTCCGTCGTTTCATTGGAGGCTTGTAGCAAGGATACAGTGAGAGGGTCCATTGGGAGTTCCCCACCGTCGGACTGATTGTCTGCATCTGCTTGGCTTTGGCTGTCATCATCGCTAAGGATCGAATCATCATGCTGATACTGCGACAGTGGGTCCAGGTCATCCGATAGTAGTCCAGCTCCATCTGAATCATGAACGTTCTCTTCCTTAAATGTTTCAACCTGACGCTCCAGGCCATAATCCGCAAGCCTTTGTGTAGACAAAACTTCAGGATAGAGATCTTCAATGCTCTCCACAGCAGTCTTGATGTGATCTTGGCCTGCGGTTGGGTTGATGAATGTGTCAAAACTCACTTCACCACTGTCCTTATGTTCTTCTTTAATCAAGCCCTCAACGATTTCCCTATATTCATCTTCATGTATCCACCCGCCTTTCTTGGTGTCACGTGTATCTGCTGACATTGATACTAGCACTTCAGCAGGGAACGGACTGCTAGAAGGGTCGGTTAGGCCCATGCGAAGCTTGCGTCGCCGTGTTTCGTCTCTCCAAAGACCAGCCATAGATGGTACGAACTTATCATCAGGATTGCGAAGCATTTGGCTTGACCGCTCCAGAAAGTCGTGGTGGATAGGACGATACTGTACCTGTTGCCGATTGAGAATGTCTTGGACGCAAATGTCGACTTCAAGAGTGCAGTGGCTTTGACGTGGATATTGGTCTTCGTCTGCCATAAGCTCGTCTGGAATAGATGCATCGTGCCACTTGTGAAGGGTAGTGTCTACCTCATCGCTATCGGGTACAGGCCCTCGAAACTGCACTTTAGCGCAATCGATGTAGTCACATCCATACAGGTTGTAGTCACACATCCACTGTAGGAGGTATTGTAGGTGGCTTTCATATGGTTGGAAAACCTTGTCCAAAATAGCACCTTGGTGGAGGAGGTCGGTGAATCGTGTCATATGCATGGGGTTGAGCAAGTAGACTTTGAGGAAGACTTTGTATCCCACATGATAGCCGAAGAAAGGAACGCCCTTGACCAACGAGATGTGGCCGACGTATGTTGATTTCCCATCAGTAGTGTTGCGTCGGTAAGCGGTGGCAAGGGCCTGGTCGATTGCAGTGCGGAGGTCTAGGATGTACGAATTGACTACATATTGTCAGCCCACCCAGACCATGTCGGTGATGTACTCCGCCTACCAACGTCAGTTTCCAGGCTTCCGTTGTACTCTAAATACAGATAAGGTAATGCCCCATGGATATGAGCGCACACCTTCTGGCCAGTCTCAGTTGCCCCAAATGCTCTAATGACAGGTACTTGAGGCGCGCCTAATCTACCTGCGGGCCCAGGGTTGCGCCGGAGAAGAGGGTCGAGATCGGTGGGCGCAGCCTGGTAGTTGTCGATGCAATTGAGGCGAAAGCGAAACGTCTCCATGGCGACATATCCAGAGCGCGGAATGTGTGTCGGAGAGAAGAGTCTTGCATTGTCCTCGCCCTCATTCAAAACCGGGCGTGGACATGGCACGCGCACTATTAGTAGCTGGTGGCGTAGAAAACCCAACGCGGTGCACCGAAACACGTATCGCGTGATCACGTGATTTATGGAATCGCCGCTTCAGCCCTATGGCGCTAGCTCTCCACTTTCGCCGCTCCGGCGACGGAAAGCTTCAACCACCATCGACCTCGCGACCATCAGACACGTCTTAGGCAGCCTACAGAACCAAATATGCCGCCCTCACAACCCAAGAAGCCGGACGTGTCCGCTGCCGCGAAAGAACGCAACGAGTACATCCCTTCCTTCATCTCCAAGAAGCCCTTTTATGCCGTCGACGAGAATGGCGAGGACACCACCGACTACCTTGAACACCAGCGTCTCCAGAAGCAGGAACAGGACTCCAAATGGTACGATCGCGGCAAGAAGGCTGGTCCGGCTGCAACAAAGTTCCGCAAAGGCGCATGCGAGAACTGCGGAGCCATGACCCACAAGAAGAAAGACTGCTTGAGCCGGCCGCGCAAGGCAGGCGCAAAGTACACAGGGAAGAACATCGAGGCAGATGAGGTCATTCAAGACGTGCAGCTGGGGTTCGATGCAAAACGCGACCGCTGGAATGGTTACGATGCCTCAAACTTCGTTGAGGTCATTGAGGAGTACAATGCCATGGAGGAAATTCGCAAAAAGGCTAAAGAAGCAGAGAAGGGCGACAAGTCTGACGATGAGGATGAGGGTGATAAATACGATGCGGAGACCGACATGGGAAGGAAACAGGCCACATCTACACGCAACCTACGATTACGAGAAGACACTGCAAAGTACCTACTCAATCTAGACCTCGACTCAGCGAAATACGATCCCAAGACGCGTTCTATGGTCGACAGCGGCGCAACAGCAGATAGTGCGGCACAACTAGTGGCGGAGGAAGGCTTCATGAAGGCTTCTGGAGATGCAGCCGAGTTTGAAAGGGCACAGCGGTACGCCTGGGAAACACAGGAGCGCGGAGACAAGAACAAGATTCATCTGCAAGCCAATCCTACATCGGGCGAGGTCATGAGAAAGAAGCAACTCAAGGAGGCCGAAGAGGCTGCGGCAGCCAAGAAGAAGGCGCTGGCTGAAAAGTACGGAACTCAAGAGAAGTTTACCGATGACACATTGCGCAAAGCCGCCGTGACAGAGAACGAACGGTATGTTGAGTACGACGAGCGAGGGGCTATCAAGGGTGCCCCAAAAGTCAAGGCAAAGTCAAAATACCCAGAAGATGTCCTACTCAACAATCACATATCTGTTTGGGGCAGCTGGTGGTCCAATTTCCAATGGGGCTTTGCATGCTGTCATTCGACGGTCAAGAACTCATATTGTACGGGCGAGGCAGGCAAGGAAGCATTTGAACTGGCGGATAGAATGCGAACTGGTGCTGATCTTGAGGAAGTTCCAAAGGAGATTGCATGGAGGGAAGCCGAAGCCCTGGAGGAGCATGTACCAAACGCTCCAGACCAGGCCCAGAAGGCAAAGGCCGATGCTGCGAGTCGAAAGCGGGCGTTGGATGAAATGACTGGCCAAGTGAACGAAGAGGAGATGGAGGAATACCGCAGAAAGCGTACAATGGCGGCTGACCCCATGGCAGCATACCTTTCCAAGGGAAGCAAAAGTGAGGCGATCTGAGTTGTCATAAGGCATTGATTTTGTGTTGGTAGCATTGCATGGCGTTTATACCCTGGGGCCACATCTGGACATATCGAGTAAAATGACATAGTAGTTTTCTGATGACGGTTGCGCTGGCCATGTGTGATTGGTATGGCTGGGAGGGCCCTTCTAGACCATGTAGCCCTATTCGCTGCGCGGGAGCTCTCTCACCCTCCATTACACGATGCCAGCTCAGAAGTCGAGGCGATTGCGCATGCAGCCGCGTATGCGTTGTTAGCACATATCCAAGGCAGCCGTTCATGTATGTAGGTCAGGGGAGACAGTGACGGGCAGCCCGCGCGGAGAAGAGTTCGCGGGCTGCGGGTAAAGGCGATGACGAAGCGCCAAGGAGCACGAGCCACCTCCTGGGGTCCTAGGTTCAGGCGTAGTTGGGTACGAGAGCTCCTGGCATGGCCGACGGCACAGCCAAACCAGATAATCAGGCTCCCACTCTTCTTTGGCTCTGATTATACTTTTTGACCACATTCTATCGTTCCCACCCCGATTCTCCCCATTCCTTCGACTACCTGAGATCACCACTGAGTAGCTCGAGAAGGAGCTTACAGCCACCAAGATGGCGCTCTACGGAAGCTCACGCAATGTCGACATGGGCAAGTACGTACTGTGGCCATGGTGCCCGCCCAAGAACACCTTGGACATTCCTGCTACTGGCCTGGCGACTCTAGGGGCTAACAAACATGTCTAGACAAGAGACTGAGTTGGCCGTCAGCGTTCGCAAAGCGACAAGTATCGACGAAGTCTCACCCAAACGTACGTCCGTGGACATCCGTCTTATGTCGCTCATACTCACGAATTCGCGCAGGAAAGCATGTGCGATCATGCATTGTCTACACCTGGGATCACAAGAGCTCGGCTTCTTTCTGGCAAGGCATGAAAGTGTAGGTCAACTCCGCGCCTGTTTGATATGCGCCATTACTCTACGTGGACCTCCCCCGGCGCTAAACGCAAGAACAGGCAGCCAATTCTCGCCGATGAGGTACAGACGTTCAAGGCGCTCATCACCATTCACAAAGTCCTTCAGGAGGGCCATCCGATTGTTCTCAAGGAAGCGCAGTCGCATACTGGCTGGCTTGAGAGTTTGTCGCGAGGCTCTAGCGTTGGTGAGGGCATGCGAGGATATGCGCCGCTCATCTCAGAATATATTTACTACCTCCTGGCCAAACTTGCGTTCCATAGGCAACATCCAGAATTTAATGGTGCGAGAGACAACTTCAAATCTCCAAATGGCCGGGCTAATTTTGGACAGGAACTTTCGAGTACGAGGAGTACATCAGCTTGAAATCCATCAACGACCCTAACGAGGGTTATGAGACCATCTCCGACCTCATGACCCTTCAGGATCAGATCGATGCCTTCCAAAAGCTCATCTTTTCCCACTTCCGAAGCGGGACGAATAACGAGTGTAGGATCGCTGCGTTAGTGCCATTAGTCCAGGAGAGCTATGGTATTTATAAGTTCATTACCAGCATGCTCCGCGCAATGCACACCAGTAAGTCCCTTGAACCTCGGATAACCCGCGACTCCAACTAAGCCACATAGCTCTTGGTGACGATGAGGCGCTCTCTCCTCTACGTGGCCGATACGATGCGCAGCATTACCGTCTCGTCAAGTTCTACTACGAATGCTCCAATCTCCGATACTTGACGAGTCTCATCACAGTACCGAAACTGCCCCAAGAGCCGCCGAACCTTCTATCCGAAGACGAGAACGCACCTGCTTTGCCTGCGAGACCTAAAAATGAAAAGCCTGCCGAGTCTGAGCCTCGCGCGCCTTCGGTCGACCCTGAACCTATCAACGAGTTCTGGAAGGACAACCAGAGGCGGCAGCAAGAGGAATATGAGGCAGAGCAGCAGAGGCTACAGAAACAATGGGAAGAGGCCCAACAACAGCAGCAACAGATGCAGTTGCAAGCTCAGCGCGAGTTTGAGGAGCAGCAAAGGCTTCAGGCTGAACAAGCTCGTTTGGCGCAAGAGCAGCTTATGCGCGAGCAGTATCAGCAACAGACACAGGGTCGCCTTGCTGAGCTTGAGCGTGAGAATCTGAATGCGCGCGCCCAGTACGAACGTGACCAGCTCATGTTGCAGCAATACGATCAACGAATGAAAGCTCTTGAAGGGGAAATCAGCCAGATGAATCAAAATTTCCAGCAACAAATGGGTTCGCGAGATGACCAGATACGGGCGCTCCAGGAACAGCTCAACACCTGGCGATCGAAATACGAATCGCTGGCCAAGCTCTATTCACAGCTGCGAACTGAGCACCTTCAATTGCTACAGAAGTTCAAATCAGTCCAACTCAAGGCCAACTCAGCCCAAGAAGCCATCGACGCAAGGGACAAGCTGCAACGAGAGCTCAAGACCAAGAATTTGGAGCTTGCCGACATGATTCGTGAGCGTGACCGTGCACTCATGGATAAGGATCGCCACACGGGAGGCCATCGCGAGGAGATTGAGAAACTCAAGCGCGAGCTCCGCTCTGCTTTGGACCGCGCTGACAACGCTGAGCGTGGCAAGGGTTCAGAACTGTCCGCGATGCTGTCAAGACATAACCGCGAGATCGCAGACTTGGAAGAAGCTCTACGAAACAAGACTCGCGCATTGGAGGAAGTCCAGATGAAGTACCGCGAGGGTGACTCTGATCTGGAACGCCAATTGCGTGAGAAGGAGGAAGAACTTGAGATCTTCCGCGCCGGCATGGACCAAACCCTATTGGAGTTGAACGAGCTGAAGCTCAACTCTAGCACAAACGACAACGTCCTGGATGGTCATCTGGATACTCTTATCCAAGACAGCCTCCAAAAGATCAACGACATTATTGATTCTGTCCTACAAAGTGGTGTACAGCGGGTTGATGATGCTCTGTACGAGTTGGACTCTCCCATGCAAGCTGGTAACCAAAATGCCACTGGTTCCTACGTTCTCTCACAAATCGAAAAGGCATCAACATGCACGATGGAATTTTCAACAGCGTTCAACAACTTTATCGCTGATGGACCAAATGCCAAGCACGCTGAGGTTATCAACGCTGTTAACAACTACGGTGGTTCTATTGTCGATGTACTGGTGAACACCAAGGGATTGACACGCTTTGCTTCCGACGAAAACAAGGCCGACCAACTCATCAACGCAGCGCGAGCCTCTGCAACTTCGACTATCAGGTTCTTCCGTAATGTTCAATCAGTACGCTTGTACGACTTGGATGCCGAACAGAAGATCAATGTTGTTATCAACAACAGCACAGAGGTTGTGCGCAACTTGCAAAGTCTTTCTAAGCTTGCAGATGCGTTTGCACCCAAGAGCAAGATCACTAACGCCTCAGGTGATCTCGGTGACTTGGTTGATAGCGAGCTGACCAAGGCTGCCAACGCCATTGACGCAGCCACTGAGCGTCTGGCTAAGCTGATGAAGAAGCCCAGAGACTCATACTCGACATATGAGCTCAAGATCCACGATTCCATTCTCGAAGCCGCCATTGCCGTCACAAATGCCATTGCACAGCTCATCAAGGCCGCAACCGCATCTCAGCAAGAAATTGTGCGCGAGGGCCGTGGCAGCATGTCCAAGACACAATTCTACAAGAAGCACAACCGCTGGACCGAGGGTCTCATCAGTGCCGCCAAAGCTGTTGCCAACTCGACGAACATGCTTATCGAAACTGCTGACGGAGTCATCTCTGGCCGCAACTCGCCTGAGCAACTCATCGTCGCCTCCAACGACGTTGCTGCTTCGACTGCCCAGTTGGTGGCCGCCAGTCGTGTCAAGGCTAGCTTCATGAGCAAGACGCAAGACAAGCTCGAGAGCGCGTCCAAGACCGTCACTGCAGCTTGCAGGTCGCTTGTTAGGCAAGTGCAAGAGATTATTGCCCAGAAGAACAGG
Organism: Bipolaris bicolor; assembly: GCA_026262445.1. Classification (NCBI taxonomy): domain Eukaryota; kingdom Fungi; phylum Ascomycota; class Dothideomycetes; order Pleosporales; family Pleosporaceae; genus Bipolaris; species Bipolaris bicolor. The sequence continues at coordinate 520,262 of JAODYD010000023.1, forward strand.
GACGAGGGCGAGGTTGTGGACTACAGCAAGCTGGGTGATCACGAGTTCAAAGTCAGGCAGATGGAGCAGCAGGTATGTGGCAATCTGGTTGTTATCATGAAAGAAAATTTACTAATGTGGTGTTGTAGGTCGAGATTCTTCAGCTCGAAAACGCACTTGCGCAGGCTAGGACAAGGCTGGGTGAGATGCGTAAGCTTTCTTACTTGGAGGAGTAGGCTGGGCTCCTGTGGCCTAGTCTTTAGCATAAGGGGGGGTTATTGTTCGTTTACATATTTAGTTTAGTGGATGATGTTCAAGGCCAGATCTTCTGAATTGTGTTCTTCGAGACATCTGTAATTCCAAAAGGATGGTTCGGTTGGGTCATAATTGGGTGAAGAAATACTAAATCTTATTTTGCTCTTTTTGAAATCTGAATGACATATGCTTGGAGATGGATGCTGCATGCCCTTTTCTCGTCTCAATCGGAATCCAGATATGCGACACACAGTCTACGGCTGACTTGAAAGAACACATCTTCTTCATCTTGGCTATCCTAGGGCATCTAAAAGTTCTCTTGCGAAAAAAAAGAAGCACTCAACTCATAATCTCGCTCGCAAACTTACTCCTCGCACGAATGCGCGGACCATAAAAGACCAGAATCCACGGTACAATAGTCAACAAAGCCCCGATTCCACCTAGCAAACTATTCGCAGGACCATAACCAAGTTTATTATACATTTGCGTTGTGATTAAGGGAAATACACCGCCGAGCATATTACGGCAGAAGGACTGGGCAGCGAGTGCTGAACTTGCATAGCGATGATAAGTATCGGCTAGATAATTGAAAGTAGCCAGGTAAATCGAGAAGATGCCAATGGTAGCAATACCAATGGATATCGCGGGTAACACCCAGTGTAATCCAGCGGAGCTCGTCCAGCCAAACATGAAGAGTCCAATTGGCATGCAAGCGCTCTCGACGCAAGCAAAGTACAAGCGACCTTCTGGCGAGTTAGACGTCTTTCCATATTTCTTTGCGATTTTCTCTTGGTAGACGGAGAGGACGGTGGCGAGGATACTGGCTATGCCCATGGAGGCGAAGATGGCGTTGGCTTGTTGGATTGAGAAACCGTATTTGTTGCGGAAAATGAGGGGGATGGCGGCGAGGGCGAGGTAGAGGACAGCCCAGGAAAAGGCGACCCAAAGGGAGAACCAGAAGACGACGGGTTCTGTGAAGAGGAGGTGGAAGGGGCGGTATAGAGAAATTGCAATCATGGTTCCGAGGGATGCGCGTTCCTCGTCTGATCGGACCTTGAAACGGAGACGCTGGGAAATCGTGGAGCCGGGTTTCTGGTCATCGCGGACGTCGAAGCCAAAGTATCCTGCTTCCTCGCGGGCAGCGTACCACTTGTTTAGGCATTTTGCTTTTCTGGATAGTAAGACGGAGCCTCTTGTTTCTTTGAAGACGACGCAGATGAGCGCAACTATTGTTCCGCAAGCTATCGTCTGTACGTATTGGATCCAGCGCCACGACATATTCTGTGCAATGAAGCCGCATACCATGGGTCCAAAGGAAGTTCCGAATAACGCTGCCCCGGAAAAGACAGCCATGGGTGTGTTGCGATCCTGGGTGTGATATATGTCAGATACCACACCACCAACCATGGTAGAGAAAGTTGAGCCGCCAATGCCTAACCAGAAGCGCGCGACGAGCAACCCAGCGTATGATTGTGTGAGACCGGAACATAGTTGGCAGAGTACGAAAAGAAGGCCAGAGGCGAGGAAGACGGGTCGTCGACCGTTAATCTCGGAGAAGGGGGCTAGGAACATGGGAGCAACGGCGAAACCTGCTGTAAACATTGTGACTGATACCAAAGCAGCAACATCGCTTATGCCCCATTCATTCCTCATCTGTGGAATAGCCGGGTTCAATGCTCCCGCCGAAAATGCGGTGAGGCTGGTGATGAGGCATGATATCCACACTGTAATGCTCTTCCTTGTATCCGACCATTCGAAGGGATTGGTGTATTTGGCAAGATCTGGAGGTGGAGGCGGTGGTCCTTGGTTTGGTTCTTGTGGATAGATGGTGGTTGGATGCGGAAGTTCGGTATCAAAGGTGAGGTACTGCCAGACGATCTCTGTTTCTTGTATGTTTTCCTGTGATTTGTATTGTCGATCACTTTTATAGACCTTGCTCTCTCTCTCTTTTTCCGAGTTACTACTTGATTCAATAGAGGGGTGATAGCCTTTCTCTTGTTGATCAGTACCCTCTGTGCCCATTTCCATCGCTCTTATTCCCGGGGCATTATTCGGGGATGGTCCCCCCGGATAGATCTGAGCGGGGTGGATTGGATTGGTATTGGGGTTCATGTCGTCTTGAAGGCCCCTTTCCGCGGTCCAGAATCGTGTATAAGAACTACAGCACCATGGGCGTTGAGGATTGGGAATGAAGGCGGACTCGGCAATTGATTAAAGATGTAGACCACATAACTCCAGCGGCGCGGGTACCACGGGCTCAACCCACACGTGTACCCGGTGTGCATATTGAGGGACGAATGAACGTTGAGCCGGATTCTGGAATGTCCGTAGGCTCTGTCGCAAACGTTTGGTATTGGTCGGGAATAGCATGAATCAAGTGGAAAGCGGGCTCGCCAAGGACGCCTCGAGCTAACGGACCGGTCGAGGCAAAAAAGATACGATGCACAATCCGAAATGATCTCATTGTGGTCAATGGTCCTTCGGAGTGACCCACAGCTCCCCGACGGGTACGGAGACACCCAGCCTTCTTTCACATCCGACGGAATAGGTTCCGTCGGATGTGGGTTGATATTTTCTGTCAAGACATTAGCGGTGAACAGCTTGGCTCTGCTCAAATGTGAGCTTAGCGACAGCACAGGATTCAGGCTCTATGGCAGTGACAAGAGCTGTTGTATTTGTTTTGAGTGTGTTGTCATAAACTTTGCTTACTACGTGTCGGGAGCAACTGTGCTTTTAGCAACTATGGCGGGGTTCAACCGTGCGTTTATAGGACCAATGGCTACGATGCCAACCCCAGGTTAAGCATCTACCCTGACAAGAACATCACTAAATGCACCAATCATCTTTTATTCGTAGGGCTGACGACGCCTTGGCTAATTCAAAGCAGGAGAAGTCTGGGTAGGTAAAGCTGCGAGTCTTGAGAAGGTATAGTGCTTCTCTGTGGGTGTCTTCCGTTCTGACCAGTAGTGCAACATTGCATGGAACAATCGTATCCTTTAAGAAGAGATCCATAGCCAGAACACAGATAAAGTACGTTTTGCGGAGGATTACTTCAATTGAACTACATCAGTATGCAGGCAACTTGCTTGTATCATCAGGAGTAGTCGTTCTGGTTGTCCATACTAACATACCTTGCCACACTGGAAACAACTGCAATGGATACCCATTGAGGCTACAATCCCAATGTTAACACCTGCAGGCCCAGGATAAAACGACAGGGACAGATTTGTTACTGGGTCTTGCCAAAAGTGCTGGTATCAGGACAACTATCGAGGATAGAAGTCACTAGCACTACTTCAACCATACAATGCCAGTAGATGTGCTAGTGTTCTTATTAGAGGGGCGCGTGGGGACTGTTCCCCGGGGAGTCGATATCGCCAGCTATACCTCTGAACGACACGAAGAACACAGTTTAGCTCTGATCATTTCTGTCATTACCCCCGCTCTATTCGTCCCTATTCCCCGCCAAGGGAGCAAAATTCTATCGTCCTCTGGCTTGATTTGAGCAAAACCCCACGTGGAGTGACAAAAAGGGTCAATGACCGATCTCGCCTTTCCTGTCTCAATGACGAAAGACCCTTGGCGCGAGGGGCAAACCATTGGCAATTGGACACCGCCGGAGACTCGGAGACTGTGATTCGACCGTTTCCTTGCTGACACGGGAGGAGCTGAGTGGCAGAAAAGATATGGTGGAATTCACGTGATGAACAAGTCGATTGCGCAATATACGCTAGCTACAAAGGTAGGATGAGAAGGGCTCTTGGAGACACAAAAAAACAGCCCATAAGTCATCAGCAGATTCTCTTTTCTTCTCTCAATCCCTCAATATTTCAACCTCTCAAACATAAACTCTGCTCTTCTGAACTTTGCGAAAAACTCATCGCAAAGTCCCCATAAACAAGCCCTAGTCCCCATACCCCACGTCAAAAGGTACCAGAGCTCCCTTGCCCCTCCATACCTACCATTTACCCCGCCACATACCCAAAGCAAACCTAACAACCAACGCGCAGCATCACCACCACAACCACCAACAATGGCCGAAGGACGCTCTGAGCCCCTCCGCCTGGGCAGCACCGCCCCCAACTTCAAGGCCGAAACCACCGCCGGCCCCATCGACTTCCACGAGTTCATCGGCGACTCGTGGGCAATCCTCTTCTCGCACCCCGCAGACCGCACCCCCGTCTGCACCACCGAACTCGGTGCCTTTGCAAAGCTCGAGCCCGAATTCGCGCGCCGCAACACGAAGCTCATCGGCCTGTCGGCCGACTCGATCGAGTCGCACGACGAGTGGGTCAAGGACATTGACGAGGTCACCGGCAGCAACCTCAAGTTCCCCATAATAGGCGACAAGGAGCGCAAGGTCGCGCTGCTGTACGATATGCTGGACCACCAGGATGCCACCAATGTCGATCAGAAGGGCATTGCGTTTACGATTCGCTCGGTTTTCATCATCGATCCTAAGAAGACTATCCGCTTGATTCTGAGCTACCCGGCCTCCACTGGTAGGAATACCGCTGAGGTCCTGCGTGTGCTGGATTCTCTGCAGACGGGTGATAAGCACAGGGTTACCACCCCTATCAACTGTAAGTTTCCCTTTTTTTCTTTCTTTTCCCGCATAATTGATTGTGTTGCTTCGGGAGTATTGAAAAGACAATTTGCTGATACATGTTGATTGTAGGGGTTCCTGGTGATGATGTAATTGTCCACCCATCTGTTTCCAACGAGCAGGCCAAGGACCTCTTCCCTGACTTCCGCATCGTCAAGCCTTACCTGCGATTCACCCCGCTCGCAAAGGAGAAGACTAGCGCGGCTTAAGTGCCTGGCAAGCTGGGGGGACTTGGAGAAGAAGTGTGTAGATGTTTTGGGTAAAGCCTAGAAATTTAGTTTCGTCCATTGTAGGACTTGGGCCATGATATTAAATTGATCATGATAATGAAATACATATATTGCCAAAATACTCTGTCGCACTATGTTTCTCCTACAACCTGTGGTTTTGTGAAATTACCTCGCAGTCTTCGTTTTCTCACATGCAACTGCGCCATATCCGATATCGGCAAATGACAAAAATATGGGGAAAATCCGGAGAAAGCGTATGCATATGCAGTTAAACAAAACTAGGTAAGCAGGGAATGTGACGTGTACGCAAAGGAAGGGTGCGCCACACAAAGATAACATATCTCTCAACACTTGATTCATTCATCTGACTTCATTCCAAACCAGCTTCAAGATATCACAACAAAAACGTATCTCTCGTCAACAATATCCACCCTAGAAAAAAAACTGTACAACGCACTCGAAAGACCAAGAAAAAAAAGTTACATCTTCTCCAAATCCACCGTTCTATCTCAAATGGGCGTTCTCCTTCTCTTCTCTTTTGTCGTCTCTAACCATTTGCCTTTGCTCATTGTCATGACAATCAAGCACCTTGCAGGCCCAGCCCGACTCCATCCCCATTGCCCATGCCACCGTCATCCCTACTCCTATCTCTGCTCCGTCCCATCTCACGGATCCTCCGGCCCTCCATCAATCCTCTGAGACCACGCTTCTGCAGTCCAACCACGGCGCTAATCTCACCGTTCCACACTTCTCTTTCCTCAATTACGCTGCCGTCGCCAAGGCCGCTGTCTGATGCAGATGCAGAGGTAGATTCGGATGCAGCTGAGCTGACTTCGTCGTCGTGGTTTCGCTCAACGTCAGTGTTGAGGCGGAGCGCACGTAGTCCTGCGTCGAAGCTGCGTTCGAGGTCGGTAGAACCGGTGCTGTTGTTTAGTTGAGAGGTGGAAAAGCCGTTTGTCGTTCCGTTTGAACCAGAAACACCGTTGACGCCCATAAAAGCGATGCCCGATCCGCCGCCGGCTGCCATGGCTGCAGCGTTGAAGATGGCCGCGGTATTCCGGTTGTCGAGCAGGGTATGCAGACGTTCAATGATTGCTTCTAACAAGCCGTCGATGTGGTACGGCCGCGCCAATTGGAGTAAAGAGCAGAGTATTTGTGGCGAGCATAGTTGCGAGTTTTGTGGTGGAAGGGATGATGTGTATAGAAAGTGTATCAGTGCTTGGAGGGTAAGGTGAGTGTGGGGTAGGAATAGTGTCCGAGGCCGTTGAGAAGGTGCGTGTGATGATGCTTCTGGTGGACTCAGTGAAGAGTAAGAGTTTGTTGAGACTGCAGTAACCTCAGATTGTGTTATTGTATTGGCCGTGAGTGTTGTGGCCGCTGAGTAGTTTGTTCGGATAGAAGGTGTGATGGTTATGCTCGAGTTGCGTGATGGATGCATAGTAGCTGTGGGTCGCAGCGTAGCTGCATCGGCACTCTCCTTCTCGGCGCTCTGTGCGCTCTCGCGAAGAAGCTGGTTGAAGTATGGGCCCCACCGCCGAGCAATCATATGCGAGTTGACGGGGATGCGTTCGCCATTCAAAGCAAGAAAGTCCATGTCAGCAAACTCCCGCATGCCCAGAGCCATTTGCCCAAGTTCGGTGGCTGCAGATAAAAGTGTCCGGCCGCCAGCAAGCACATCAAGTCGGTCATGCAGTGGTGGCGCGCTTACAGATTGGAAGCCTGACGCGGGCGTAACTTTACGTGGGTTGTCGTACAATCCGAATGCTTCCAGTTCCACGACACACATGTTCGAGAAGTTGATGCGTCGATGATTGTAATCCTCAACCAGGCTTCTCTTACGGTTGCCCAGAATCACAAAACTGTTTCTACGATTCCACAACACACCTCTGTTCCAACTTCCTTGGCTGAAAATATTGCCTCCAGCTTCTATCCGTCCCCAGCTTAGTGTACGCAAATCAAGCGCCCACAGGGCGTATTCTTGCTTGGATGAAGTTAAAAATGTACCACTGACTACAAAGTGATTGTTAATAATACCACCATTTGGAAAGCGGAGCCCAGGCGGCGAGAAGTTGCCATGCATTGGCTTTTCGGAAAGAGTGCCGTCGGAATGCCGTACTTGCAATTCGAGCTTAACGTCCAGAAAATTGTAGTTTGAGTAAATGAGCATCGAAGACTCATAACTCGTGCTGTTTTCCTGTTCGTCGGGTGCTCTTCCTTCGTCACCAGGCCGTATTCCTTCGCCAATATCATTTGGATGAATACTGGTTAATGGCGCGACCACACTTCGATATGCACCGCAACTCCTACCCAGTGTGCTAGTTCCCGTCCACTTGAGGCTTCGCAAGTTGAAAACGCTAATCTGTTCAATATAGTGGTTGGCACTGTCTTGGCCGCCCACTACTAACATTTCCGCGCCACCCTCGCCATCTAGATCAACGCCCAGCGATCCTTGGTTCGGATTCGATGAAGGCGGGTTGTGACGTATAGCAGTTACTGCTGCGCTCGTTGAGCTGAATACGGCCGAACTCGGCAGAATGGTGGCGCAATGAGCATATCGACCTTGTGGCGCGTCGCTTGTAGCAACATGCATCCATGTTCGCGTAGGCGCGTCGTAAATGTGAACGTCGGACATGACCACAACTTCAGGTTGGGCGTCAGCAGGCGCGCCTTGTATTACGGAGGTGGCTTGGTTTGATGAGGGGTTCGCAGGTGACATGCCACCATAGCACACGAGCTTGGTATCCCCTAGTGCACAAACGCTGTGAAAGTACCGTGGGGGCGGTATATCGCCTTTAGTCTCAACCTTTGTCCAGTGTCGCTTAACAAGGTCGAGTTCGTACAAGTCCGACGTCAGCTGTGGCCTTGTTCGTGATAGTCTTCGGCCCCCAAAGACGTAGAGTTTGTCGCCCAGAATAGTTGTGGTTGCGCCCACAAGCGGATGGGGCTCTCTGCCAGTAGTTCTGTGTACATTGCATACCAACCCCGATAGCCCTGCTGTGGAGCTTGCGGGTGTGCCTAAACCTGCGAGCGTGGCTGGCGATTGGGATACAGAGCCAGGCGTCCGGGTAGATGCGGTCGAGGGGCGCTCGGTCCCGCCATCCTGGATATCCTGACGGTTTAGACTTGTTTGACTGCTGTTCCGGCTCGCAATATAAGGCGCCGACGTCTGAGAATCAATGGTGTTTGTCCGGCTCTGAGACATGCTGGCCGGACTCGCGAATGTGTTTGAGGCTTCTTGTGTTTGTTCAAGGTGAATGGGGAGCTCGAGAAATGGCGATGTAAATTGTTGTACAGGTAAAGCCAGAAATGGAATCAGGGCCTCTGCATGACGAAACTGGACGTAAAAAGAGTCGTTCAAAGAGTTGCCGTTCAGAATGGGCTGACCGGAGAGGTTGGGAGCACTGCTCGAATCGATAAGCGATGCTCGGAAAGATTTGAATCTAATGCTCGTACAGGCGCGTTCAGGTACTACAACTGGATCATAGCGCGCACCGACGAGTGGTATTGTTGATTGTGCTCGGACGTCACGTGAACGTCTCTTGTTCAATAAGACCCTTTTGATGTTCAACCCCTTCTGCCTTCTCCAGAAAGATGAAACGTCACCCAACGGCCCGACACTAGCGCCAACAGAGGGGTAAAAGAGACCTAACGACAAGACCATGGTTAGCGATGGAATACGAGCAAGAGTAATGAAATGCAGAGGGGTGCTGAAGGAGAAGTTTCCGGCTCTTGAAATAATCTGAGAGTGCTAGCTGCAGCCCTTCTCCGATGCAGATTCGCATGCAAGGTCTCAACCACGGCCGCAGCGCACTGCCTGGGATGAGTAGCCATGTTTTCGTATTGGGGCAGGTGACTTTGCTGCTGTGCTACTCTTCTGGGGTACACGACTTCTTGCCTAGAGGAGCGCCTCACGGTGGGACAGGTCGGTCTTCTAGCACCGCAGAGAACAAATTGGTGCAGTGCAGCCGCAAATGGTGGTGGTTCCCGACTTGGTCTCATACTTGCATCTGGGCGGTGGGCGTCTTATGAAGGGGCTGTTGAAGACTGGGCAAGGGAGCATGAATGAAGAGCAGAGATAATAAAAGCCTTACTTGATAATGCGCCACACAGGAGCGGGGAGGGATGCGATCCAGCAGGACGGTAAAATGTATGCAGAGAAGGAAGAGGCGGTAGTCGGACGGGTAGTCTTGCTGGACTGGCGCGTACAGATGACAACGAGGTTCGTGCCCGAGTGTGGAGCGCGGAAACCGTCTAGGCCGGATAGGGACTGGCGCCTTGGCAACTATTGCGAAGAGAGGCCTAACTAACGAGACGTCGTTGCTCAAGGGTCTGGAAGGACTTGGAGACAGACTGGAGGTAGCTGAAGGCTGAATGAGATGAGGCGGAATAGAACACGCCACGCAAACGGCGGGGCCGGACGAAAACAGAGGGTCCAATTCTAGGGGAAAGTTAAAAAGGCGGAGACTCGACACTACCTCGATGCTTGTGACCGACAACGTTCGCAAGGCCGCAAACAGCTCCAACACTCGGACTTGGACACGCGAGGGCGTTGCACAGCTTTTGGCTCTCCCGGGCTTCTTGCAGAGAGTGCTCACCCTCCTCCTGGCCCTTCAACCGGCTGGGCACGGTTGCAAAAGCAATTAGCGCGCCAACGCTGCGCGACAAATCAGCTGTCCCCAGCCTACAAGACGAAATACGCCAGTCGCGCACGAGGCTCATCTAGGTGTTGATATCGGTGAAGACGGCACCGAGCGGTCAATATTGAGCAAACGGTCAGGATGCCTCTGGGAGCCTCGTCGCCGCTTTCTTGCATCCAGCCTAGTTGTGGGTTTCGGTTAATCATTGCTGTTCGCTGGCGAGGAAAAATGATGCTGGATCCCAATTCCAGAAGGATTCTGTGCCGTGCCGTCGTGTCATGGACCATTCATAGACAACCTTGTTCCTTGATCACCTCAGCTCAATCTCAAGTGGCCTCAGTGGCCTCAGGGGCGACATACAGTCATCGTACGTTACTAAATAAATGCCAAGGCTTTGCATGAAGCGCGCGGTTGTTGCAGCGCAAACGTTCCTAGCCAGACTAACATTGTCGTGATCCCGTATCGCCTGTCAGGTACAGAGAGCTGCAGTGCGGCTGCACGAGTCGAAAGGTTGTTCTAGTCTCGGGAAGCTGCTGGGAGCGACAAACAAATGTAATTGGACTCGTATTGGTCTTGGCGTTGCTGGTAGTCTCGAAGATTGCCGTTGGCTGCGCACAGCTGGGATGCGACTAGTCTAGGTTCAAAAAACAGGAAACAAACAGACATATACAGCTGAACTCATTATGCGCTAACCAGCTGCAGAACACTATCTTTCAGCTCACTTCAGCGCTGACATAATGACAACGTAGTGTTCAGCGAATGTGTAGTGTGCAATACGAGTACGCAGGTTGAAGTGAAGCAAGTGCAACCAACTATTGACTAATCGCTTTTGTAACGTCTTCCAACCACTGCGGAAATAATTCTTTGTCGAGGGTATCTCACCCGATGGAAGGGCGTCTTTAATTTACATACAATAACAAATCTATATCGCTATTCTTTATCCTTCTCGCTGTCTATATTGGCATGCTTTCATGCCGTGTCACTCATCTAATCGCCGCCAGCAATCTCCGAGCCAATGTCAAGAAGTCAAGGGAAATGGTGAGTGGTCAACACTGTCTCCACCTAAGTTTCCAAGTGCTCCCAATCATACAGCTTGATCTGTCCATCTCTGGGTCGTATTCAAAACTACCGACAGAAGTATCAGCGGGCTATTGGCCGCATCTTCCGCGGGTGGTTGACGCGGCTTTGCGGCGCTCCCAGTCATACCTAGTAACAAACATGGACGACGACAGCTCATTTGTGCTGAGGCCATCTGCGGCTAGGGTGCAATGAGTATGATTGCATGTCTGGAATGATGTCGCTACCGGCTAGTGTCGTAATGGCCACATCTGCTCCGATATGTGTCGCATTCGAGTCGTTGCTTCGTCTTGATTTACTGCCATGCTCCTCCTCTTTCAAACTCTTGTCCTTGCAGGCTCAGGTGTTCTTGGCGTGTACGGCGGCGGAGACTCGTCTCTCTTTGCTGCCCTTTCATTCCACGAACCCTCCTTCCTCCAGTTCTGGTCGACTCCAGCCCCAAGATTCGCATCGCCCATCGGGCTCGTCAAGGGTAGCCTCTCTACAACAGGAAACCCAGAGTCAGGTCTTAGCAGCCTGAGCTCCCTGTAGGGATATTTGGCTGCAGCTTGAGCGCGTTCATGGGCTCTGCGGCGGGCCCTTTTTACTATGCATGCGAGGCCAAAGCTGATGATGAGGAAGGCGGCCACAAAAGTGGAGACAATGAGTAAGACAGTGCGGTGGGTGGCGCACTGGCTGGAGTAGTTCACTTCGCAGGAACTTGAGCGTTTTTGGATGATGGTAGGGAGATTGATTGTAGGAAAGAAATTGTGGGGTAAGTTGCTGGGCGCCATTGTTTGTGTGTAGTAGTGGGGCTGGTGGCTGTCGGGATAGGAAACAGCAGACGACGATGTAAATGTTGGTTCGCAAAGGAAACAGGAGAAAATTCACTTGAAATAAATGATGCAGAACACAAGTAAAATGGATGGTCGATAAAGAGAGGCCTCTTGCAGCGCGAACGTATCTTTTACATGTCCTGCTCTCTACCCGCTGGCGTGGAGTGCATAGGCGCCCTGCCCCTACCTATGATGCGCAGCCTCGCGGCAACGATGCGCAGTTTTGTTTCCTGCGCGCCTTAACGACGGCGCCTAAATAAAGCTTGGGTTGACTATGCGTTAAGCCTCTTAATGCGGCGCCTAATATTAGTTTCATTCCATGGGTTGGTGTGGGGTCGCTTTGGTTGTTGCACTGCCCCTCTCCACCGCGTTCGCCTTGGGGGCAGCCTCGTTACACGAGCGAGGCGCCGCGGTCTTTGTCTGGTGATGGGCGATGCATTGTCGGAAGCTCTGCTTCCACTTGTTCGTTTTTCGATGCACAATGAAGATTGTTGGGAACTACAGATAAAGATGCTTGCCTTGTTGTATTGCTGTGAGAACAAAGGTGCTCTATGCAGGCGCTTCCCGTTCAGGTCAGGTTGAACGAGCATTCAACGAAATTCAGCCCTTGTCGAACTGTTCGGTAGTTAGGAACGCCTGAGATCGAGAAGGTCGCCTCGTATGGTGCTGTGCAAAGATTTGCTATCCAGACACTCTGCACTTCACTGTGCCGTTCACCTTGTTCGCTGACCGGCGCCTTGTAACACGTAACTGTGCCGCATGCTAGGGTTGAGACATGCCCCCTCACCACACAGCAGCGATATGCGGACACGAGGTATCGTACGATCAGGTGAATGCGCAAGTGCGCCTTAGGCAGCCCCTGAAGGGGCCATGGGACGATCAGGCCCTAAGGCTCGACGAGGTAGTTGAGGGCTCGGTTGGTGAGGCCCCTAAATACGTAGTAAGGCATCGCACGTTGAATAGGTGGAGGGGTTTCCTTGCGAATTGCCAGAACAGTTGGCAGGCAAGTAAACTCAGACTTGCCACATGTATCTTTGCACTTATGGCTATGATGAGTCGTCCCTGGTTGTGTCATTGCATTCAAACACATACCGTGTCCTCGTGATGTGACAGCCGGTCAATTATTCCACGGTATCCGGAAAATCGTTCCTGCGCATCTGCACAGCAGACACTGTGTAGAAAATAGAGGCTGCCATATCGTCTTCAAAAGCGAGTGTAATTAGATGGCCGGACACCATTTAGTGCAGGGAAAAGGCTATATATACGCTGTTGTCCAAGACACATGCTGACGGCCCCGTTTGGATTTACTACATGCGCTCGCTGCATATCGCTTCGGCTGTACATGCTCCATGTATACTCGCACCCAACACCTTCAACCAATACTGTGCATTCTTCTCAAGCCCCACATACCTTGTTGGCACAAAGTTCAAGCTACGAATGTGATCTGGCTGATGTCCCCGGACCTCACCTCCAAGACCCCACGGCGAGCTCCCGGGATGCCCAATTAGGCAATATCCGAAAATGCCGGGCATAGTTCCCCGCAAACACGTCCTGGGCTCTACCCCAATAGTGCCATATATGCAGACAGGAAAGTGTGGCCACGGCCAGACTCGCTTCAAATGAAGCGGGTGACCTGAAAAGGCGTCTGGGACCGATATATAAACCCACAATAGCCCCATCTTGCGTCGAACTTACCGAACGATCGTGCGTTCGTTATCAATTGTATAAATACCCTTCCTCCAGCGAACCCTTCAGCGTATATTGTAACTCAGATTCCTTCTCTTCCTCCTGTGTCTTGAAATTATAATTCAGATAATTCCAATCATGTCGACTACGCGTGGGCTACCAGAGTTCAGCCTAGCCGGCAAAGTCATACTGGTGTCGGGTGGTGCGCGAGGTCTTGGACTTACACAGGCCGAAGCATTGCTAGAAGCTGGTGCACGAGGTAAATACTTATGTACATGCGGGGATGCACAGAATTTGTTGGCTAACACGCGCTCCCAGTCTACGCACTTGATAGGCTTCCCGAGCCCTCCCCGGACTTTGGTCCGATCGCAGAACGAGCAAAGAAGGACCTCGGAACATCGCTTGAGTACCGTCAGATAGACGTGCGGGACGTAAAGAAGCTGAATGAGATCGTCGATGACATTGCAAACAAGGAGGGAAGACTAGACGGGCTAATTGCGGCGGCCGGTATCCAGCAGGAGACGCCTGCATTGGAGTATACCGCTGAGGATGCGAACCGGATGTTCGAGGTGAACATCACTGGATCCATGATGACCGCGCAAGCCGCTGCGAAACAAATGATCAAGTTTGGCAATGGCGGAAGTATCGTGCTTATTGCTAGCATGTCTGGCACCGTGGCAAACAGGGTACGATGATTCTAATCAGTTGCAATACGTAGCCTTTTAACTAACATACAGTAACAGGGTCTTATATGCTCGGCATACAATGCTTCGAAAGCAGGTGTGTTGCAGCTCGCTCGCAACCTCGCATCGGAATGGGGGGAGCACAAGATTCGCGTCAACACAATCTCGCCGGGTTATATCGTGACGGCCATGGTAGAGGAGCTTTTCAAGCAGTATCCTGAGCGAAGGGAAACATGGCCGACGCAGAATATGTTGGGTCGCTTGTCCAAGCCAGAGGAATACCGTGGTGCCGCAGTTTTCCTTCTCAGCGATGCGAGTTCATTCATGACTGGGTCGGATCTGAGGATAGACGGCGGCCATTCGGCGTGGTAGTAATATAATTGCACATGGAGAGACATAAATTCATAAGGTTGAAAGTGCTTAGCTTGACTGCATTGTGGTGTTCTGTCCAATGCGAGGCTGCGGAAGTCCGTAACTGGGGAGGGTTTGCTGAATAAGCCATATCTTGGCAACTTGGGCAAGAGCGTCGCCCTCCACCGAAGAAACAGAGAGCGTCTGTTGGTCCTTGCCCAGCCATGAAGTCTTCCAACAGATAGCTATGGTGTCGCTGGTAGGTATCACCTGCCATGTACTCCCCAGACACCGATCCCCTACTCCTATATTGTGGCCCATTACTCTGTCCTCGCGCGTCTATTACTAGGCCCCAATCTCGGGGCCCTGCCGCTCGAGCATGACGGCATCAACCCCCTCGACCGTATCCCGTTATGGCCCCGCCGTACTGTTCCTCACAGGAGTATCGGCTGGGTATGCGGCATATGTCATATACAATACCCTCCAATCCTCTACACCCACAGACGGTCTCCACCGCAGCAATGCTGTTCGCAGACGGCGGCCGCGAGACTCAGCACCGGCACCGTCCGTGCTGCCACTGAGCGAGCAAGACATTCCTTCGCTGGGCGAGTACCATGTCCTGACTACCAGAGTGTTGCTTGATCCTCACAACTTGGTCACGCCTGCGGAGCTGCGCAGCATCATCCTGCGCGCCCAGCCGGATGCCAGCGAGGAGACCATAAATCACCTCTCCGGGCGCACATACGAAGAGTTCTTCGATCGCTTGCTTGTGGTGCACTCACCCGACCGTGCGCTTTCGCCGTCAGAAGTCGATGCTCTTCTGGCCTGGCTGACCGAACGTAACCCGAACAACCCAGCATTAGATCGCGATGCAATAGCCCGCGCAGCGACATGGCATGCGCAAATGTTTGGAAACACGGACAGCCTTGGGCTGGATGGTGGAGAGAGTGTCGCGCCCACAGAATTGTCTCTGGGAAGTGACGAGGACCCGGACGATGATGCCATTGATCCAGAGGGCCAAACCCTCCAGCGCACCCTATACCACATCGCAGAAGACCGCGCAAGGCTCGAAGGCGTGGTCCATCGCGGAATCACATGTAACGGCTGTGACGAGAAGCCCATTCGAGGAACTAGATGGCACTGTGCAAACTGCCCAGACTTCGACCTCTGCTCCAACTGCGAAGCAACCAACTCGCATTACAAGAACCACATATTCTACAAGATACGCGTACCTGCAGGCTACCTGAGTTTGCAAAAACAAGAACCAGTTTACCCGGGAAAGCCTCATATGATGAACCTCTCGATCGATTCAGCACTGAAGAGGCGTCTGGTGGCTGAGACAAAGATGGAGGCTGAGGAGGTCGAGGCGTTGTGGGATCAGTTCACTTGTTTGGCAGGGGCAGAATGGGCAGATGACCCAAACAATATAGGATGGGCTATCGACCGACGCGATTTCAATCACGCATTCGTACCGCGCTACAATGGCTTCCCTGCTGCACCGAATCTTGTTTACGATCGCATCTTCGCATACTATGACACGGACAAGAACGGGCTCATCGGTTTTGAAGAATGGATCAAAGGACTTGACGGAATGCATACCACTGACGTGGACGTAAAGGCCAAGATCGTCTTCGACGGATACGACATCGATGGAGATGGTTATGTGTCGCGCAAAGACATACTACGCATTTTCCGGGCTTACTACTCGATCGAGAAGGAAGCTACTCGGAACTATATCATGGAGCTGTCTGAAGAGGTCACAGTGCGTAGTGCCCTGGATACTATCCGGTCTAGTCAGCCTTTGGGCTCTGCATTTCCGCCTCGCAGCATGAATGCTTCCAACACAAGCAATCCACGTTTACGGCAGAAGCAGGAAGGTGACATGGACACAACCCCACCTGTGCTCGAACGGAACACCGACGTCGCAGAGCGGAACGAGATCCTCAGGACTACCGACCTCCAACATATTGTACCCGACGAAGTATCCGGTGAGCAACAAGCCAATATTTTGAACCAAAGATGGGCCCGCAGGCAATACTACATAGATGAAGAGGAGGGTTTCACACAGCCAGATGGAGCAGACGGTCAAAGCTCACTCGAAGGACAAACTCAATTTGGAGGCTCCACGGATACAAGTGAGGATCATATCCGAAACAGGAGCTCACGTTCATCGTCAAGGGTCCGTTTCCAGGAAGACGTGGATCTAGAGACACGATCAAATGCCTCCTCTTCAAGGCCTTTTGGAGAGCGTTGGGGTGGATATGAGATACCCGAACCTGAGCAAGACCTCGGCAAAGAAGTACTGTATCAAGTTACGCAGCAAGGGTTTAACGAATTACTCAACCCACTCTTTCTTGAAAAGGAAGACATGGCCATGGACGCCCAGGACACGCGCAGTGAGCGCCGCTCAAGAGCCGCCGATATCGAGTCTACGATCACGCATCTCTTCACAGCCAGGAAAGCCGACGTTGAAATCATTCTCCAGGTTGGAATCTTTCGGTTCTCCAAATGCATGGTAGACAAGTTCTGCTGGGCGCTGAACTATGGAGAATCAAATATCCAAAATTTATTCGTGAACTCCAGTAACAACGGGCCACGCCCTGATGAGGAGGTTCGAGCGGCAGTAGAGGCCATCTACAATTCTGTCGAAGCAAAAGTGTTGAACTCCGTTAAGAATCCCAAGACAAGCAATGCTGACAACATGACAATATGGAACATGTATATGTGCCAGTGTCAGCTTCGGGAAGAGGCCATCAATGCATTCATAAGCTGTGCAGAAAAGCAAGGATGGCTTTCATCCTCCGTTCCGAGTAAAAGTCCAGTTTCCGACCACAGAGATCCTACTATGCCCCAGTTCCGACCAAACTCTCTCACACATCTACCAACCAATTCGCAGAGTGGCTCATGCAGCTCTTCAGAGACTGGTGCAGCTTCTGATACCGACGAGTCATCAGTATCAACAAACGACGACGCAGACCCCGGCCGATGTTTCTTCGTTTGCGCAGCCCACGACGGTTTAAAACGATACCCAGGAAGAAAACGGTCCACAGACTCGACATCAGGACCCGAATCCGGCTCTCCATCGACAGTTGCCGCAGCAGCTGACGTCAGCGAACGTGTCCTTGAACTCATGCCCCTCTCATGCCCCGCCGAGCCAGGAGGTCCAACACCAGATACCGTGCAGCTGAACTGGTACTCGGACGTTCCAGAACGTCATTTTCTCTTTATCCAAAACCTAGAGGGCACAAATCTTGTTCAATGCGGCTGCAACCAAATCAGCCACTCCACGGATCCTTACCACCCCGAGACAAACCAGGTCAAGCCATTGCAGCGCTCTATTCGCCGAGTAGCCATGAACCCTCAATCTCCACTCCATCTCATCATGCTCGCCAGTCTGGAAAGCGTAGATCAGGAAATCAATCGACGCAAGGGCGGCGGCTTGATCAACTTGGAAGAGTTTTCGGAGCATATGAGACAGGGCCAGTTGCGGTTTTTGGAGTCTTGGATGGATTGGGTGGGGATTTAAGGGATAATGCGGGTGCTATGGCTACGTAGCCGAATCCATTGGGTTTAGATTTCGTACTGGCATAGAAGGGCTTATACACATGTCCTGAAGACCTATGCATGCAAACGTCATGTTTCTTTTACTTGGACGAGCGCTATGGACGTCTGATGAGTGCGATGTAAATGTTATGATGAAGCTAAGAATCCCGTGTGCCATGAGAGTATTGTGCCAGCATTCTGCAAAGTTTCTATGTAAGCCTGGTCTATGCGCATTTCAATAGTGAAGTGTTGTGTAGCTTAAGTGACGGAAACAAAGCTTTTTATCAACTTTGATGACCAATGTCATATTTTTGCTACGATTCCGTTGGATTGCAAAGTCTCTGTCGCTTTTCATAGTCAGTGCAAGGGAACATGTCACGTATTGAGGCTTGCGGTATAAGAACAAGGTCAAAGTGGCATATCGGGCTCTATATCCAGGCAGCTACATATCTATCCAAGCTCTCAAGCTCGTACTTTACTTTGACTTTGCAAACTGCTTCCCCCACTTCTCTGCAATTTCTTCTTCCGTGAAGCGTCTCGTCTTGCGCTTTAGCATTGCAATCTTCTCGTCGAGCGTGAGGTTCATTTGGTCGCCGATGGGCACCAGGCACTTGGCAATGTGCTCATAGTTCTTTCTGAGGAGGTTGATTGTGAGGAAGAAGTAGTCGATGTTGTAGAAGACGATTGCGTGTTCGTCGGCATACTGCTGTTTCTGAGAGAGGAAGGCGACGGGGTGATCGCGCCAGTGGCGGAGCGGGTTGAGGTGGTGAGAGGTGTGGTAGCCATCATTGTAGCAGTCTCGGTTGCTCTTTTGAAAGGTTAGGCTAATATATGGGTTGGTTACATTCATCTCAAAACTTACTACTGAGTCGATAAGTGTTATGCTTGATCGAAAGTCCGAATCCGGCTCGGTTTCGTCGACAAAGGCGTGCTGGCCCCAATTTCCCGTCATAAGAGCTATCCGCATGAAGTTGAGAGGGATCAAGAAGACAAAGATTGTTGAGCGGGCGCTGACATAGTTGTACATGAGGTACAGGAAGAGGTAGTTACTCCATTCGCACACACCTGCTTGAAGTGCAAGGTTGGGCTTGCGTGTGCGGATAAAGTACATGGGCAGATCGAACCAAATGAGGAAATAGAAGCGGCCGACATATTGCATGAAGTCCCAGAGGCTGTCTCGCTGGTACCGGATAGTCGAAGAAAGGTCATTAGGGCCGTTGCCTTCCACATGGTGATGTTTGACGTGATGATAGTAGTACGAATTCCAGGTGTGGCCCATCAGCGGATCCAAGATGTATGGAAAGATCCGATCAAAAAGGCTATACTTGGGACTGAGTACTCCACGCATGTGGATATGTTGGTGTTTCAGGAGAGTGAATGGTCCCATGTACGTGCCTTGCATGATACAGTGCAATACAGCATGCCACCAATGAAAGTTGACATATAGGTAAATAGCCGACGGGACGCTGGTGTAAAAGTAAAGAAGCAGATGCGTAACCATTACAACATCCGTCTCTACACGAACCACCTTCTTGGCCCAGCGAATGTAGGGATCGATAATCCATTTACGAAGAAGGGGATTCTTGATATCTGGCTCGTCAAACGTACAGAACACCGTAGGTTCAAAACTGTCAGAATTCGGATCATTGAGCTTTTTGAAATAAGCAATTGCTTGTTGTTGCTGGTCTTGGAGGTCTGCAAAGGTTAGTCGCATAACCCCAATGAGGAAAGACGTAGAACTGTTCTGCACCATTGGAGAAACGCACCTTCTGGTGATGGAATTACGGTCTTGGAATGTTTGATACCTGAGTCGTCAGAATCATCCCCTCCATCTGTCGGCGATCCGCTCGCGATGTCTCCGTGCAGCTCATATTCTTTTTGCAGAATGTTCAGCACGATACGGTCCTGGCCAGTGAGTTTTGGGTCCAGAGGATAAGCTAGTTTACCCATTCTGCAGGCGATGCAAAGATATTGCTGGCAGTAGGGTATGTCCAGGTGGCCCGATGGTCCCAACAGCGACGGAAAGTTCGCGGGATTCGCAATCAACAGTTACTGCGAACTTTGAGATATAATTAGCGAACCATCAACTTTGGCAACAATGAGAAACCTGCGGTTCAGGTGTCTGATAGGATTGTAGTTGTATTGAGGTGCGAGGTTGTGGCGCTAAGGAGATACCAAGCGGTGACTGAAGGGTTTAGCGCGCCCCTGGCGATCCACATGGTGGCAAGATCCAACCCCGCGACCATTTTTGTGGCCTAGAACCCCAACTCTCATAAGGAAATCTCGACATGTAGGGGGCTTATTGAACGCTTCTGTAACCTTCAAACCGATGTTTGCTGACATGCTGCATCCAGTAGTATCACTCGTAAATGATGCTTCTGGGGTTTTCCCTGAATGTCCAAACTATACGAGTATCCTGGAAGCTCAGCTTTACCCTTGGACCCTTTCAGTTGTTACCTGACATCTGTCCAACCGACATTTGCAGGAAGAGAAGTCCGGGATTATTGTCAGCATCCCATTGCGATGGTACCTTATAAAGGGAGGAAGGCAAGTAACGCGACCTTCCGGCCATCAAAACTCTCATCAACCAGCGTGTGATCTCTATCTGAGATTTGAATGAGCACCCAAACTTTCCAGCGTTCGTCTTCATTTTCAGTCCTCGTTAGGGAATCAGAGCACCAACTGCGTTGATGTATAGGCCAATAATCATTTCGCTACACTACTACAACATGTATACTAGGTTTAAGCTTATCCGTCAGACTTGGCAACTCAATAGACTGGCCCTACGAAAACTGCGATACGCATTCAACTCCTCTTACTTACGAAAAAATTTTCCTTTAAAGGAGGAAGCGAGAATCTCGAAAATTACGTGCGCGGCTAGAATCGAGGCCATCCAAATTGCTGTGAAGGAAATAGGTGGGAGCAGTGAGGCGTAGAATGGTGCGGCAACCACCAAAGCAAGGATTGCTCCTTGTCTAGCACATGTCTATTTTCAATGAGATGTAGGCCAAAATGCGAACCAAACTGCATTTCCAGAAATCAGTTTGTTTGGAGTTAACACCACGGCAGAGCTTCGATACTGTACAGACGCTTGATTATTATCGCGAATTCATTACTAAGTTCTCGAACGCCTCAGCCTCGGGGTCTCGTGCAAGTATCATGTTCGCTCCCGTACTCTATATCTCCTGGACATATATTCAACAGACCTGAGATAGAAAAATATTGCTAGACTGTGGGTGGAATGTTGTAACACTTTGTTATGAGGTCGGGTGAAGCAATCTGCCAAGTCAAAATAAGGACCTAGTGCCTCCATCTCCATATTGCTTACGGAGATACGGTGATTATACTGCAAGTAATAATTTCCGCATTCGTAGATCTGTGCAATCCAGAATCCCTACGGAGCTCACCGTTGATCTTGCTCATGTATTTTCTTTATTTTTCTTTTGCAAAGTCTCTAAGAAATGACTATGCAAAAAGGGGAGTACATTGTGGTGTTCCGTCCGTGCGCAGGAGAACAATTTCTTTATCGATAAGATTTATGGTAAGTAGGATCTTTTAGTCAAAAATAAAGTTGCGGCTTTCACGTACTCCTTCAACCACTACCTTACCCCAAACTATCGGCCGAACGGCATGGAACTCAATGTAAATCAAACACACTGTCCTTGCTACATTTCCCTCAAGTGATTAGCTCCACGCCTTCAATAGCCAAGACTCAGCCCTAAGCGCTGGGCACGCGCCAACAATCCAGACTAATAATATGGCACATTCAAGCGCGCGGCCAATCATGTTCCAGAAGCCGCTCCCGAATTAGACACACCCAAGGTGAAGCAAAGCCTCGTGACAAATCAACGCTCCAATGACTTTGTCTTGATTCACATCTGCAGAGACCCGCAAAAGGAACGGGTCGGCGGGTAGTTGCATGGACCGCATTTGAGGAGAGAGTTGGTATTCCTTGTTGCGATGGCGTTTCGTTTTCTTGGGACACCCACCATGAATCCGTGGGAAAGCAAATGTAGATATTTTATATGTTCCACGGCTCCCTTAACGAGTCATCCTGAGAGTTGATACCCGTTGTGCTACAGTTCCACAGTCACTCATTTTTGTTCATTTATTGGTTTTCATTGCAACAACATGCGTTCTTTCTCGTCCTTCACTATCGCTGCGCTTCTAAGCGCTTTCACGGGCAATGCCTCACCACTGGCTATGGAGAAGAGGGGTATGCCATCCTGATTGAATACGAAAGTTCTACGAATCATATTCTAACAAGCAATAGTAGCTGTTACTGATGAACTCATCAGTGACATGAGTTTGATGAGCCAATACGCTTCAGCAGCCTACTGCTCCGGTAACTACAATTCACCTGGCGACAAGGTCAGCTGCGTGAAGGGAAAGTGTCCACTCGTTCAAGCCGCAGACTCAAACACTGTAGCTGAATACACCGAGTAAGTCGAGTACACTTGTACTCAACTATCTGGAAAAGAAAAAAAGAAGGAGAAAACTAACAACACCAACAGAGTCGATACATCAACAGATGTAACAGGCTATGTCGCCGCAGACCACACCAACAAACTCATCATCGTATCCTTCCGCGGCAGCAAGACCCCAGAAAACTGGCTTACAAACCTCGATCTCGGCATGACCAAAACGGACATCTGCTCCTCCTGCAGCGCCCACCGCGGCTTCTGGCGATCCTGGATCGACGCCCGCGACCGCGTTCTACCTGCCGTATCGCAAGCCGTCGCCGCGAACCCCTCTTACGAGATCCGACTAACGGGGCACTCCCTCGGGGGCGCCATCGCCACGCTCGCAGCAGCCAGCATGCGCAACACAGGCTACACAATCGCACTATACACGTACGGCGCACCGCGGGTCGGCGGAAGCAAAACAAGCGACTACATCTCCAATCAAGCCGGCGGCAACTACCGCATCACGCACTGGAACGACCCCGTGCCCAAACTCCCGCTGCTGACCATGGGCTACGTGCATACGAGCCCGGAGTACTACATCGACAAGCCCAACGGCAAGACTGTGTCTGCCAGCGACGTCCAAGTACATAAAGGAGCGATAAGCTTTGGTGGAAATGGGAAGTGGCTGTTGGTGGATGCTGATGCGCACATGTGGTATTTCAGCAGCGTGAGGATATGCGATGCGAAGAAGATGAAGAGGGGGGTGTTGGATATCATGGGGGAGAAGGGGGGTGAGATGGAAGTTAGGGCTGTTTTCTAAAGGACACGAGACGGGGATTGATGGGGAAGATTAATTCGCTATGTAGTGATAATGATGATGTGTAATAAAGCAAAACCAATAGAAAATCGTGGGTGTAAAGAGATCGTTAGGTGGGGGTATCATGAAGAACGCCGAATGAAAGAAGATGGTTTAGGAGGGGGGTTTAGCATTCTAGGATGTCGCAGTCCCACTCGAGTTCGTCGGCCGTGTGCTCGCGCCACAGGTGATCCATGAGTGACCCGATGTCGCGGCACAACATGTCGAAGCGCCGGAATCTGGCACAGAGGACGCATGCGAAACCGCCTTGTTCGCGGTGCGACTTTACGATGAAGCGGTTTTTGATGCGGAAGACGCGGTAGAGGGGTTTGCGGCGGAGGTGTTTGGATTCTCGGCAGTCGTCGACGACGATTTCCCAGATTTTGCCTGTGCGCATGGCGAGGTATGTGCGGCAGAATGGGCACTTGTTGTCGCCGCATGGCTTGTAGGCATCAGCTAGGGGCATGAGGGGGTTGTCCTGGAGCTCTTTCGCATAGATGCAGAATAGCCGAGTCTTTGCTGGCTTGTCCTCGGGCTTTGGTTTCGGCTTCAGATCTGGCTCTGGTTTTGGTGCTGGCTTTGGTGCTGGCTTCGGTTTAGAAATTGGGGTTGGAATCGGGAGTATTTTGAATTCCTTGTCTTCAGAGGAAGTCGATGAGCTCGAGCTGTCACCCGTACGCCGCCTTGGCTTGAATGGCTTTGTCGTGTGCCAAGTATCCTCAGGGTCTGGAAATGCTCCAGGCGGACTGCAAGGCGGACTGAATGGCGGATCTGGCTGCCTTGGGGAAGGCGAGGGTGTGGGCAGCATACGTTGATACTGCATGCTCAGTGCCGCCATCGAGGCTGCACGCGCTGTCCGTGTGGTCTGGATTAGACGCACAAGATGCGAGTGGGTGGATGAAGGTGCGATATACGAGCTCATCGACAGGTCTTGGTGGATAACCAAAAGCACCTTCTGAAGCTGTATGATTTGTGATTGTAGTTGGATCTGCGCCGTAGCTTCGTCAAGTCAGCATGTAGCCCGTGAAGCCAACATGAGCACTTACCATCCCCACGAGCAAAGGACTCTCCTATCCTCCGATATCCACGTTCATATTCGGCTCGGATTTGAGCAGAAGAGGTAAAAATGAGCTCTCCTTCGCTTTCGCAAAGATCCTTGCTGCTGCCCGACATGCCGAATCCAGAGTCGCGGCGCCTGTGCCCAAACATGCTGATGTGGAATCTGTCTTCATCGTCGCTGTCTCTGGGACTAGACTTGCGCTTCAGCTTTTGATACAGATCGCTTGCTGATCCAAAAGAATCAGTCAAAGCTCGCACCAGAGATGCGACGATTACCAATTCTGTCAATAGGCCTTTGGCCTGTATAAACTCGGTCAGTACTTTGCTATGATCAATATGCGAAACCGGTGTCACCGCCAAAGCGCTAGTTTTGGGACGGGAACATACCGCTTGAACCGCTTCTTCTGTTTCTGGCTTCATTTCGATGAGGAAAAAGAGTATGCAAAATTCGTGAGTTGTGTGATGCAAAAGGAGAATGCAGACATCAAATGAACGACTACATCTTGCGCCTGACAACAGCCGAACCACCAGGCAACTATTTCCACACCAGATCATACAGCAGCTATAGCCTCAGGTGAAAGGCATGGATTCACATCCGATGTATCATGGGTACCTTTCGGACCTGGTCTTGGTAGTCGCATGCTTGCGCCTCTTCACGTGGCGTCTGAAACATGACTGGTGTGGCTCGTACTGACCACTGCACGAGTACGGGACGAGACCATGAGGAGTGCTGTTGAAATAGTCATAAGGGTCTCACAACCCACCGATTTCACTTGTAGCCCAGAATACTTTCAACGACTGCTTCGTGTGGGGATCTCGGTGCGCTGAGTGAGCCTTCTGTTGATGAGGCCCGAATAGTCCGCGCCACATGCTCGACGGCGCATGCGTGACATGTTCTAAGACAACAATAGTATAGTCGATGACCAAAATGTCGAAGTCCTCTCAATAAATCCTTCTCGCTAAGTGAGAGTGCGATGTATGGCTGGTTCTCCTGTGAAAGTGTGCTGGCTGCATCGTGCTGGCGCTTGAATTCGGTGGGGTCTGTTGAGTCTGAGCAGACAGCCTCGCAGCGGAGTTTGATCGGCAGCAGCGCATCACAACGGGCCTAGCCAGGGCGGCTGTCGAACTGCAAATCTGTGACATCGTCCCGTTCCGTACCGTAAAGGTAATTATTAGGAAGAAGGAGGTCGTGCTCCTGTTAGAAACAGAGTAAGCGTCAGGTGACGCCACAGCGCACTTGGACTTGGCACGCGTCTCACGCCTCGCTGCACATCATCGTGACTACATCACTTGCTCTGCTCACCCCTTGTGCCAAAGGCTTCGCTGCACTCCAGGACGAATGCCAGACATTACACAGCATCCGTCATGTATGCAAGCCATGTCGTTATTGCCCGTCTTCCGCCGAGCGCAGGTACCCGGAAATCAACTGGGGTCCGCCGGGCGCTTCGAGTTTCATCACATCAAATGATTCGCTGGGAGCATCCCAGCACAGCATGCCTCCAGAAGCGCGCTCCTACTCAAGGCACACTCTGTTAGCGCCATGCTGGGGATTCGCTATTGCTGTGCCGCAAAGATACCATCCAAAAGAGACGTGTTCGCTGCCCGCGAACCATCAGCCGCATTTGCTTATACGTCTTCGTGGCCTTGCAGCGTCGCGTGACGAAGCGCATCAGCAATCATGAGTACGACTACCAATTCCCGATGGAACCCATTCCGACGTCATGTCTTGGATTCTATAGTAGAAGAGACGAATTCGACACAGCCCCCCCTGGCACCACCAAAATCGAAAACATGGAACACGACTTTACAGAAAATTGAAAGTTGGCCTGAAGAGGCTAAATCGCTTAAATCTCACACTTGGCTTACTCGCCTCTATTCACTGGGCGATGTGATATTGGTATTACTGCCAGTATACTTTATACGTATGTTTCTAGCCCGATATCAACTCATTCATCTGACCAGTATAGTTCTCGGTGTGGCTGTTATCATACTAAATGGGAAACCAACTGCCGGCTCTGCTTTTGGATCAAAAGTAGAGACAGCCATGGATCTTGTAAACCACGCTAGCCAGCATTTTGCGGGGACTTTACTAACCATTCAAGGGCCCAACGTTGTTCCCCATTTTATTTGCCGCGATAGTCGGGCGGAGTATGAAGATGATAGCACGATATCTTGCAGAAAAAGGCACGAAAATTAGCGTAAGTGCGCTTCTTCGACGTGATTATCTACAGGTCCTTGAATCTTTCGGCTAAAACCAGCTAAGACATTGGAGCTCCTCGTCGCGAGCCAGTCTGTGTGGGGCACTTTCGAAAGCCAACTACTCATGCAGAGGATGACGATGGTCGGTATGAACCTCCTTTTCCTGTGGGCCTTATCCCCTCTTGGAGGTCAAGCTTCCCTTCGACTCATGACAAGAGACACAAAAGATTCGTTTTCAAACGCAAAACTTCGATACATGACTACTGGCCCAGCAGCAAGCATGTGGGGCCTATCTTCAACATATGTTGGCAGTGGCAAATGGGCTGATGCAGGAGCTCTCTATACTGCTGCATTACTGGCACCTTTGTCTACGAAGTTAGGTCCACATGACCCTTGGAATAACGTCAAGATTCCGACGATAGAGGGACTTAACGCATCACTTGCAGATGCTGATGGCTGGATCGCTGTGCCAACTGACATTTCAACACCCGAGGCTTATTCGTCATTGGTCGGACTACCTGTAGTCGGGCTCCCTTCGAACGAAAAATCTAATTTCAGCCTGGAATACACCTACCTCTCGGTAGATTGTCAACCGTTTACTCAAGAGTCTTTCCCAGGAAACAATGGCTCCAATTATTGGTATGATGTGAATGCCACTCGTCTCGAAGAGCTAGTGCCTGGCCAGGTATGGTATGAAAAAGACGAGGACCCCCCTTTCGGCGATATGACGAGTGGACGGACATCGTTCTTCATGGATACGACTCGTAGTTTTCCTTGGGGTGTTAAGGAGGGCGATGATCGCGACCTTTATATGGGCCGGTTGGACGGCTTTTTCGGCAACTTCAACAGTTCGTTGATGCCTGAGGCAGAGCTTACGACCAAACGAGAGCTGCTCTTTGTCTCGGAGTATTCAACGAATAGTCAGGGACGCCTGGGCCTGAACATTGCAAAATGTTCCCTATCTCAAAGTCACATCGAGGCTGCTATTCAATGCAAAGGCAGCACTTGTTCCACTGGAAAGGTGCGCAAGTCCTTGAAAGACCATCGCCCCACAGCGCTCACTGGCTTCGAGCACGGTACTATCATGTTCTGGTTTGCAAAGCAATTTCCGAGGGCAGTGAAATTCTCATCTGGCTCTAGCCCCACGGAGTTCTTCTTGGCGAACACATCTACGTTTCCCTTTGTACAACAAGTCGGACACTTGACAATGGACGTTGCTCTAGCCGACTTATCACTTGTACCGTCTGAGGTGTTCTCCAAACGACTTAGCCTGGCTATGAACACTTTCTATCAGTTGAGCATACAACCAACGGGTTACTTTGGTAATTTGCCAAAGAACTTGTCGCTCTATGGCCCGGATACCGATCCAGCTACGGATATGAACGCATACCTACCAAAGAACTTGTCGGCAGCTGACCATACCTTCACCGACTGGTACGGCCAATTCGAGATAGGACTCCAGGATATCAGGTCTCCATTTATCGGGGCTACAACAACAGCTACTATCACCGCCACCGAAGAGGTTTTCGTCTGCGAATTTGCTTGGCTTGTACTTTTGCTTGTTGCCTCCTCAGTTACCCTGCTGACAGGTGTGGCGGCATTAGTTCTGAAATATAAAACACTAGGACCCGAAATGTTTGGCTTTGTCACCAGTATGACATATGAGAACCCCTGGATCAAAGTGCCCAGTGGAGGTACCACGCTGGATGCAATGGAGAGAGCAAGACTCCTTAAAGATGTCGACGTATACATTGCCGACGTCCGCGGAGACGAGGAAGTCGGCCATATTGCCCTTGCAGCTGGTGTACCGATTCGGAAGTTGGAACGAGGACGCCTTTACTACTAGTAAGGGGTCTCGCAAGCTCGACAGCGCATGACTTGACAAGTCCTGCGCCACACTCGATCCATTGTGGCGTAGTCGCATTGACGCCACCGCATTGATGCTACCGCGACAAGATTCTTTTTGGAAATGCCGTACGGGAAGCAATAGACGCCTCGAAACACCTGGACTCGTCATCTATCCAGCAGCGGATCAAGTCCTAGTTGGCTGGTCTAGCCCATAGGCCAGCTCGACGTTACATGAAACAATGCCATTATTGCTGCCCATCGACTACCAAAAGCCATGGTGCATACCCGCAGCCACATCCTATCAAGATCGTGATCTGCACGTTGGCGCTCCGCTGCAGCCAGTGCTATATGGCACACCGGCAGAGATGTGACAGGTTGCGGTGCAGCCTTGCGAAGAAGAACCAAGCTTTGTTAGCAGGCGCAGTGGACCTGATAGTGGATGCGTATAGTTGGCGGCTGAGAAAAAACAGCAATGGCTCACCAATCGGCCACGCAATGCAGGGGTTGTAAGGCCGGAAGTGCGACGTAGCATAAAACATCAAGGGGCCTGGCTCGCTTGCTGGCTTGCTAAGCGAATCAGCCCCAACCAATGATCGACCACAGGCACCATCGAAACGAAACCTCTCCTGAGGCCCTACATCGTGGCATGTTGATCTTCACGTGTACGCAATCGTCGCCTTCCCCGATTAGCTCAACGCATAACGTCCCCGCGGCAAGATTACCGGAACCAGCTGTTCTCCTTGGTTGAAAGCCACAGCGTACCTAGACAGCTCGTTTCACCCCGTAGGCGCTCGCCGGTGTGGAGCAAGGACGTGCCATGCGCTTCGTTTTGATTCTACACTGTTGGCTATCAGAGGCGTGGTTTGATTAGGGGGTCATCTCAGAGGACGTAATTGTGGAGGCCACAGTGGCGACAGATGATGGCTATAGTGCCCATACTGTATAGGCGGTGCCATCTGTATAAATGACTATAACCGCATGTACGACATGTCCTCATCACAACACACGCTCTCTCAGCAGCTTCTACACTCTTTGCTTTGCAGCATTTTTTTTTGCACGACTAGCTGGACTAGATCAATCACTCTCTCTTCAAAACTTTCAGCATTTTACTATCGTTGTACGATATCATTTCTCCCACCAACACCATGTCTCTCCGATCGACCATTATGGCTGCGGCAACCATGTTTGCCGCCGTCAACTCACACATGATCATGAAGCACCCTGTACCATTCAGTGTTGACAAGCTCGACAACTCACCAATTTCTGCCTCCCAGTTTCCTTGCAAGTCCAACATTGGTTTTACTGTTTCTCAGATGAACCAGATGGCTGTAGGAGAGGAGCAGGAGCTTAGCTTTACAGGCAGTGCTGTTCACGGAGGAGGCTCATGCCAACTCAGCGTGACAATGGACACCGAGCCAACAAAAGACTCAGTTTTCAAGGTTATCAAGTCCATCGAAGGTGGATGCCCAGGTATCTCAGGGGCTGAGACGTTCAAGTTCCAACTTCCTGACAGCATTCCCAACGGCAAGGCTACATTCGCCTGGACATGGTTTGCGAAGCTCAGCGGTGGCCCAGAGATGTACATGAACTGTGCACCTATCGAGGTCACTGGTGGTGCTAGCGACAAGTCCAAGTTCGACGCACTTCCTGATATGCTCGTTGCCAACCTCGCTGGAGCCACCACCTGCAAGCAGGAGGTCAGCAAGGTTCTGAAGTTCCCCAACCCCGGATCCGTCCTTGAGACGGGTGGAGATGCGGCTGATATTCTCGACCCTACTGGTGACTGTGGATCTACTGGTACTACCCCATCTGATCCTTCTAAGCCCTCTCCCCCTGCTGGCGGAGCACCCTCCTCTGCTCCCTCATCTCCCGCTGGTGGTGCTCCCTCTGCCCCTTCTTCTCCCACCGCCGGCCAGCCTTCTGTCGCTCCCACTTCTGCAGTTGGAGGCAAACCCACCACCGCCCCAACTCCCCCAGCCGGCGGCCCATCTCCCCCATCTGGCAGCAAGCCCTCAGCCGCGCCCCTCCCTCCCAACGGTGGCGGTGTCTTCGCCCCTGGAGCCTCTAGCGGCTCTCCCGCCGGTCCTACCGCCCCAGCCCGCCCCTCAACATCCACCACCCTCGTCACCGTCACCGCCACCCCTACTCCCCCCGTCCGCCCTACCCCTCCCGCGGGCACCGGCTCTCCTGCTACTCCCACCACTCCCTCTACTCCCGGCGGTGGTTCAGGTACTCCTTCCACTCCTTCTACTCCTGGTGGTGGTTCATCCACCTGCTCCGAAAACGGTGCCATCGTGTGCAACGGCGCTACTCAGTTTGGTATCTGCAACAATGGCAAGCTTGTATGGCAGGAGGTTGCCGCTGGCACTACTTGTGCCAATGGTAGCATCACTAAGAGGGGCTTCAATGGACGTATTGTACGCTCTCACTTGATGAGCCGCCGGGTTGGTCACTACTAGGTTTCCGCACTCACTTGATGAGTTGTAGTGCTTACACGTACGTTCTTACGCTCTTTTGCCCTTTTCACTTCTTTCGACAAAGGTCTGGGACCGCTTTTTTCTTTTTCTCCTTCTTTTTGCGAGGTGGACAACGCCTACCCGCCATTCTTTTTCTTTTTTTCTGAATGAGTTCGAGAGAACTCGCTGCTGCTGCTGAAAGTAGTTGTTTGTTGCGCATTTTACAGGAGTTTGAAACACATGGAAGGGAAACAACAATCGTGTTCTTTGGAAGACACGAATGGAGATACACATATCGGGCGTTTGAACATAGGAAATGGGGAGGATGTCGGTGTATATAACAAACCTCGGCTCATAGCTGGGGGAAATTGGAAATTCAAACATCGTTCTTATCAAAACTTCTCTCTTTACCCCCTTTCGTGATGTGAATTATCCCATCTTGTCACTTGTAACTTTATTAACATACCATCACGAAACAGATAACATACCCCGAACTAATTCGGAGCCCAGATGCCACTGCCTAGACTTACCTTACCCAGAACTGGAACTCCCCTGCCCCAAAATCCTCCGAGGCCCTATACACTCCAACACTCCGATATAATTTCACCAAGAAACCACACATGACACAATCATCTCTCTGGATAACGCTCCACAAGGATTTCCCTTGAACCTAACCCGCGCAGACTCTTTAAAAGTACCGCATCAGCACTAAGCCCCTCCGACCTTCTTCATCCGGTATGCAGAAAAAAAAATCATACGTAATGATTATCTCCGCCTCTCTCCTTCCCTCCCATCAACCATCAATCAGACGGTGTAGGTAGCGTGGGTACCCCGGGCGCGGCTACATGATTGAGTTGGACTTGGGGGTTGAAAGATGAATGTAGAGTGTGATGGGCAACGTTGAACCACTTTACCTTGGTGGTTATTGGAAATAGTAGGGCAGGTCTTGGCGGCGACTTGTCGGGCGCGAGTACGAGGATGCTTATTTGAGTGGGTCGGTGGGGATGCGGAGGTGGTTGGGGCTAGGGGTGTATGTAGTGTGGTGGGAAGGGATACGATGGGGGAACGTGCTGGTGGATGTGTTGGCACGGGACGGGGCTTGTAGTGTTAGTGAGGAAGTGTAACTGTGTGGGATGAATGGGTTGTGGTGTTTTGGTGGGCAGAGGATGTGTATGGGTTAGGCGGGACTCAGGAATGTTTTATCCCGAATACCCAACGATTGGATATACTGTGTAAGTAAGAGAGAGAGTGATTTTGTGTGTTTGATGCTGTAGAAAAAGGACTATTGATTGATAGTATTTTAGTTTTTCCGTTCAATCCAGCATGGACCGTTGGTTCATCTGTGCTTACGTGATGCCAACGCTATTCTGGACTTTAGTCTGACCGCGCTCAGCATTCGGGGAGTATTTCGGGCGTAGTTAATCTAGTGACATTAATAAGTGGAGAACGACAAGACTCGAGACCGTTTCTAGTATACCACTTGACACTTGTGATGGGGTGATTGCTTTCTTGATTCATGGGGCTATTTACTACTTCTTCGTTTGTTCCTTCCGTCTACTTAATGTAAAATTATCGGGGGTTGGGGGTATATCTAATTCTTCTCATGATACTTATCCTTACATGGCGTCCAAAAAGCAAAAACAATATTGGTACACTTTCTCTCGTTTAAATATTTATACAAGTATCGTTCAAATTTGTTTCTCGTTCCCCGCTTTGCCGTGTGATGAGCTGGGGAGAAGGACTTGATCATCTGGTAGCTCGGCCACGTGGATCTGAGCTAGGTCCTTTTCCGAAGGCGAAATTTCGGGAGAAAGTGCGGGCCTGGAGGGGGTTGTTAGTCCAGACGTTCAGATACAGTAAATGGTTGTCATACTTACTGTGGAGCCTTGGGCATTACATTGAGGTTGTATGCGTATTTTTGTGCCGGGGGGTAATATTCATCGCTGCTCAACTCTGGGGGTTGTCGTGAATTCTCCTGTGTTCTCTTGGCTGCCGCCTTTCTGCGACGCCAGCAGAAAAAGGCGACGAGGAAGATGACAGGAATGCCTAGACCCAGACTCAGACCCAGACCAATGCCGAGTGCGAGGTAATTCGGGCCTTGAGTCGAAGATGAGGCTACTTCAGCGGATGTAGTGCTATTCGCTGAGCCGTTTGCGGAACCGTTTGCGGAGCCAGTAGGGAGAGCAAAGGAAGTTGCTGGCAAATTGCTGGGTGCCTGAGACTTCGCTGTAGCGGTTGGTTTGCGAGTCTGGGTGAACGACTCGAGGATGACCGTCATTGTGGATACGTTTGCAGGCGTTCCATCAAAGGAAAAGACCTCGAACGGATTCTCACACTTGCAGTTCTCATAGCAGCAGTAAGAGTCGACATCAGTGACATTGCAGCTGTAGACGGGTGCGCCAGCGTGCATGTTATCTGTATGGCAGTGAGTATGTAGGATACATGGGTCTGGATGAGAGCACGCGACTTACCAAAACACTGACGCACACAGTTTCCGCTCTTCCAGCCTCGATCTGTGCATGTTCCTCGATGAGTGCGAGCTTTTGCTGTGTCATGGGGGTCGGAAACGCATAGTCCGTTGGAGAGACATGCTTGACGGTCGAAGCAGCAAGAGGAGACTATGGCATCCGGGTTGCAAGCAGTGTCGAGAGTAGACTCCTGGCCATCTGGAAACCAGCAGGTAGCAAGGACAGAGGAAGAAAAGGTCAGTAGAACGGGAACCAGCGCAGCGATCCGCATGATGGGCGATATGGGGGTGGAGGTGAAGGGTGTAACGACTGGTCCGTACAAAAGATACGAGAGGCACGCAACAGTGACTATGGCAGGCGCCTTATAGTGGGATTGGAAACTCGCAGCATAAAAATTGGCCAAACCTGATTGTTCGTAGCCACGATCCTCCGGGGATACCGCGGGGGCTTTGAGTGGTTTTGATTTGCCATGGCGAGCCCCAAGCGCACTGGACTACGATGAAAGGCGATACTCGGTGAATAAGAAGCATGTAGGGGTCCTGGGAGTAATCAGCCCACTTATAGTAGGTTTCATAATGCAACCGTCATGCAGGCCCAAAGACGAAAAATTTAGAAACACGAGGTCGAGAATGGACAAGAAACAGATAGAGTGGCCTCCGCATCCTTATGCAGGTGGTGCCAAGGCGAGCGAAGTAGGAAGACAGCCAGATGAGGCAGCCCGCATTGACCGGCCCAGCAGGGAGCCGGGGTCGCTTGGCAGTCCCGCCGCCCTGCAACGTCTCGCGTTGCATTTGACACGCCCGCGACGACCGTCACCACTGCAACGACTGTGACGACGCTGGCGGCCTCGACCATGCCCGCCCTACCATCCTCCTAGCCATGTGTCGACCTGCGTGCCAACATCACATGACCCCCCGACCAAGCATTAGTATACGCCTGCCATGTCTGAGCCGCGACGGTCGACAAGGGCACGCGCTCGCGAAGAAGCTGCTCCGGCCGTAAAGCCCTCGCCCTCGTTGTCATCGCTGAAGAAGCGCAAGAGGACGAGTGCGGTAGGCAAAGAGCAGCCTCAGCTGCCACCGTCATCAACATCAGGCGCATCAACGGCAGCAGCAGCAGCATCGTCCACGCCGCCAGTCACTGAAGGACCGCCTCTCCCCCCCAAGCAACCGGCACTTCCGCTACGCATTGTTGACGGTGCACCACTCCCTACCCTATCCGAACCCCAGCCACTCGACCTCCCATGCAGCGAGTGGCAAACGATCCAGCAGAGCGGTGTGCTTGAAACATCATTTGAGCGATCCAAGGCCGTGTGGCTGTCGGGCGCAAACTTTCGCACTTTCCACTCGCACTTCACCCAGCCCAAGAAGCTGGCTGACCGCACTGATGAGGACCGCGCAAAGGCCCAGCGCCAGAAAGAGCTGCTCAAGAACTTCCCCCAGGTCGGTGCCGACCGCGTCGTGGTTAAGCTGGTCATCGAGCCGCATACGCTGCCTATAAGGCTGTATGGCCCGCGCGAGGTGGCCAAGCCAATGCACAAGAAGACGCCTGCACCCTCGCCCTATGCCCCATGGCCTGCTCATCACCACCCGCACTCCCACAGTCAGCACCAAAAATACCACCATGTCCCGCCGCCCCTCCACCAGAAACCCCCGCCGCGACCGCCTCAGCCACAGCCGCCTAAGCCCGTCCAGGTCGCACCCCCACCCCCCGCGCCCCCCGCGCCCTCTCCCGCCCCTGATCCCGTCATCCACATGCTCGCTGCTAGAGCTGGTACCGACCCGGCATTGAAGGCTGTCATGAAGATTGTCGCTGCGGGCGAGGCCAGCAAGGAGCAGCTCGAATTTTTCCAGACGCATATCAACGAGTTGACGGCCATCCTCGCCCGCCAAAAGGAGGAAAAGATGCACAAGCCGGCTCCCGCGCCGCCTGCCCCAAAGCCTGCGCCGCCGCCTCCATCGCCAGCTCCGCCAAAGCAGACAGCTCCGCCTCCGCTCCCACGGCCTGTCCAGCCCATGCCCCAGCCTATCCAGCCTAACACGCCCAAGACTTATATCCCGGGTCCTTCGCAAATTCACATGCAACAGCAGCAGCAACCTCCTCCTCCGCTCTACCAACCCCACCCGCCATATCCCAACAATTACAGCAAACCACCTCAGTACCACCCATCACCACAGGTACCCGTCTACAACCCTCCACCGAGAACGACATACCGTCCTTTGGTCTTTAGCTTTGTCCATGGCAACGAGGACAAGTTTTACTTTCCCTCGTACAGCTTTATGGAATGGCTACCCAATGGCACTGGTGCAAAGCTATCGTTTCTCATCACCAAGATGAAGCCAAAGCCAAAGCCGGAACCCGCTGCTGAACCGCCTTCCACGCCCGCTCCAAAGGCTACGCCGGCGCCAGCCCCCACACCCGCACCCGTACCAGCATCAAGTGCACCCACGCCCAGCGCCTCTACACCCAGTGTCCCTACACCTGGTCCAGCTCCCCCGAATGTTATGACGCCCACACCAAACCCCTCGAACCCGGCTTTTACATCCATACAGCCCGCCGTCGCCGCGCCTCCGACACCTGCAACACCTGCAACGCCATTCGTCCCGCCAAAACCACCTCAACGAATTGAGGAATTCGACGAGATGAACGAAATAGACAACATTGAGTTCTATCAGCCAGTCACTGTGCTTTTACTCATCGAAAACGACGACGGTGATGAAATCGCCAGCGCCCTTCCCCGCTCAATCCGACCACCACACATTGTTGAAAAATACATGAACGAGGTCTTTGATCGCTGCAAGCGCGCCGACGAGACGTATCTGGCTTTCAGGCTGCCGAGAAGTAGCGACGAAGCGCCGGAGAAGAGGTTGAGGAGTGGCGACGTGACGCCTGCAATTGCAACACCAGTGCAGGATGTTAATATGACAGGCACTGGCACGGCTACTGTAAGCGCAGCCGATAGAAAAAAGGCGGGACGGCCTAGGAAGAGTCTGGTCTGAAGTAATGTTGAAGCATGTACGTATAGTTGTATTGATATTGGATGAGAACCATGAACAAAATAATAGCTCGTATTACACCAAAAGTATAAATGATACCCGAATTTTGAGCATCGCTAGATGCTTCCTGAACATTGTTCCTTGTGTAAATTTGTCTCGATGGGTGAATAAATTTGAATTCTTGTCTTCGTTATAACCAGGCGACCAAATGGATATTTCAACATGTGCAATGCCAACAGTGGCCGGCCACATTTCTCCATACCAAATGAGAAATAGAAAAGAAGCGTCGCGATAAAACCCCAGCCATCGTTATCGCCGACGCCAAGCCCCGTCCCCCTCTATCGGCCCTCACATACTCATCCGGCCTAGTTCCCCGACTTTCTAACCCGCACCACCGCAACAAACCACCCCCCAGTCCGATCTAGCCATCTAGCCATCTTGTCTTTTTTTCTTCCCCAAATACCTCAATCCTATCCCCTTGCATCACCCACTTTCCGTCTTCAACCTTTTCTTTTTTTCTTGCTTTGCAGTTGACGAACAAGCGGGCCTGTGCGAGGGCGGTGCCATAAAGATGCCAGGCTTTAAAGTATGGTTCACAAGAGCGTACTGGACGTTTGCTGGGCTGGGGATACTTTGGGCGGTTTTTCTGGGGGCGCTGGTTAGTCCGAGGTTTCAGAGGCAGTGAGTTTTCCTCTCATATACTTCTTTTTTTTTCGTTGGATAGGAAGGAGGTGGAGAGAAGGAGGGAAGAGAGAAAGATGAACTGACAGTGACAGTGCGCTATATGCTCATAAGTTTCACACGGGGTTTTGGAGTAATGTGTCAAATCCTGAGGAATTTGGGTTTGCGAGTGAGTTTATCCGTCTTATTTCCATCTAATCGTATTTAGGTTGTGGTGGTTTGTGGAAATGAGATTGAAGTGGTGCCTTTGAGTGACTAACATATTTCTTGCGAACAGAGGGCCAGGTTCAGCCGTTCTGGCTCACGACTTTCGATAAGGAGAAGCTGTTTTGCTGGCATGTGCTTCCTCTAGATGTGTATCTGGAGAATGAACACGAACTTTCTACTGCTGCGGCAGTGGGACAGGCGGTTGAAGAGTTGAAGGGGACGGTAGGGGAGAAGCTGATGAGTAGGGATGTTGATACTAGGGTCGTGATCAACTTTCATGGTGTAAGTTTCTGTTTCCTATTTGCCTTACCCGATGTCTCATACTTCCACTTTCCTTCTGTCCTTTTACGATATTCATATCACACTGTCATTCGGACTTGGTCCGTTCTCTCTTTACAGACTTCATATAAAAGAAACGAACCTCACTTCTCACACGCATACAGAACGCCGGACACATCGCTCAAGGATACCGTCCATCAACTTACCGCTCCATCTCTGGCATCCCAAAAACCCATCTCCTAACCTGCGACTACCGCGGCTTCGGACATTCCACCCTTAACAACCCTCCCCACATCCCCACAGAACCCGGAATCATCACCGACGCCATCTCCCTAGTATCTTACGTAACCAACGACCTCTCCCACCCTATCTCCCGCACTGTGCTCCTAGGCCAAAGTCTCGGCACCGCCGTCACAGCAGCCACAGCACTCTACTACACGGACCCTACTTCCCCCCACCTCCCCTCTTCCCTCGCCACCCTGCAACCACCCCCCAAGCCCGCCAAAGAATCATTCGCAGGCATAATCCTCGTAGCCCCCTTCCGCACCCTCCCCCTCCTCCTCCAACACTACCGCATCGGCGGCATCTTCCCCATCCTCAAACCCCTCCAACCCTACCCCGTCATATCAAACTTCCTCTCCTCCCGCATCATCGACACCTGGCCCACGCTTCCCCGCCTGCAATCTTTCATCTCCGCCGAGAAATCCAAGAAGCACGGGTTCTTCATCTCCCTCCTCCACGCCCGTAACGATCAAGATATCTCGTATCACGAGAGCGAAACGCTATTCGAGCCGCTGCAGACGCTTATGCTGGGGTCCGCGGAGACGGCGGATGTAGCGGCTGAGGAGACGAGACGCAGTATTCATGGTGGCGAGCGCGTTAAGCGTGGAGCGTTTGCGTATAAGAAGGTTGAGGATGCAAAGGGGGAGCGATGCGTGGAGCTTGAGGTTACGCGATATGGAGGGCACAACGAGGTTGTGGGGTGGGCACAGGTGGCGCTTGCGGTTCGGAGGGCGTTTGAGAGGAAGGCGAGGAGGATGAGGCCGGGGTTGGATGTTGAGTAGTTTGTTAATATTTTATTTGGAAGATGTAGAGATGGAGAGGTAGAAGAGTTGATTGTTGTTGAGGGGGATATCATTTTTCCTTCAGTCGTTTAAAGGCTGCGTGGTCATTTACAATACATGTACAAATAGTCTACATACACCCAGTGTTTTGGTTCCGTAGATACGCCAGACATTTCCGTCTATATGCAAGTCATACATTTCTTGTCCATGTTGTCCTGCTTTTTCACCAGGGTATACCATTCGATTCCTCAACATCTTCTCTTCGATATGCTTGTCCTGCCAATATTTCAGGCTCAAGCATTCCTCTCCTTCTGCTCCTTCTCGTACTTGGCAACAAGCTCCTTCTGCAACTGGGGTGGCGCAGGGCTGTAGTGGCTGAACTCCATGCTGAACTCTCCCTTACCCTGCGTACTAGCACGCAGCTGGCTACTGAAACCAAACATGCTGTTGAGACTGCAGTCAGCGTAGACTGTAAAGTCCTCTGGTCCGATTTCCGTATCGTTGATGACTGCGTTCCTCTTGTTCAAGAGTCCGACAACGGAACCTTGAAACTCGTTTGGCGCGGTAATGGTGGTCTTCATGAGAGGCTCGAGGACCTGCGGTGCACCGGACTGGAAAGCCTTGCGGAAAGCCTGTTGAGTAGCGTTCTTGAAAGCCATTTCCGAGGAGTCGACAGCGTGCGTTGCTCCGTCGTTAATGACCATGGAGGTACCCAGTACCTTGTGGCCGAGAAGAGGTCCTTTGGTTGTTGATGCCATGAATCCCTTTTCGCAAGCGAACAAGAACTTTTCTGAGATAGTTCCACCAGAGATTTGCTGCTCGAACTTGTTCTCGGTTAGGGACTCGCTGGGCTCCAACCATCCTACTACACGCGCAAAATCTCCAGATCCACCACTCTGCTTCTTCAGTGTGTGGTCAAAGTTGACGCGCTTGGTGATTGTTTCACGGTATGCGACCTGTGGCTGTCCAGTCTCGCATTCGACTCGGTACTCACGGCGCATGCGCTCGACGTAAATGTCGAGATGTAGCTCACCCATACCTGAGATGATGGTTTCTTGCGATTCAGGGTCGGTGTGAACTCGGAATGTAGGGTCCTCGCGGGTGAAGCGGCTCATGGCCTTACTGAAGTTGGGTGTATCCTTGGTGTGCTTGGGCTTGATCGACAAGGAGATGACGGGCTCAGGAACGAACATGGAGGTCTGTAATGTTAGCTCTTTACATGTCCAGATAATTGGGAGCACTTACCATAGTGTATGCAAGGTTACCATCAGTAAAGGTATCGCCAGATGCACAATCGACACCGAACACTGCGCAGATTTCTCCAGCGCCAATCTCCGGTACTTCCTCCATGTCGTTGGAATGCATGCGCACGATCTTAGGGATCCTGACCTTCTTGTCTGACCTGGCGTTGAATACGTTCATGCCCTTCTTGAGCGTGCCTTGGTATACACGAATGTACGTCAACTGTCCAAAGCTGCTCTCTTCCAGCTTGAATGCTAGACCAACGAATGGCAGATCATTATATGAGACTAGCTTGACTGGGGCTTCCGCTCTCTTCTTGTCCAAGGCCATGTTCTCGACTTCGGAGGGGTTCGGTAGGTAATCGCATACGGCATCGAGCATTGGTTGTACAGACTTATCGGCGAGCGCGGAACCCATCATGACTGGAGTGAACTTGAGAGAGATTGTAGCTCGTCGAATGGCAGCCTTGATCTGGGCAACGGTTGGCTCCTGCTCGTCCAAGAAGAGCTCTGCAATCTCATCGTCCACATCTGCCAATGTTTCGATAAGTTTTTGCCTCTTCTCCTTGCACAACTCGATAAGATCAGCGGGAATTTCGTCAGTCTCCCTGATAATTTCTCCCTTGGATCCTTCGTTATAGATGGCCTTCATCCTGACCAAGTCGACCACACCCAAGAAACCATCTTCGCGTCCAATAGGTACTTGAATAGCTGCAGCTGCTATCCTGAGTTTTTGGTTGATCTGATCAACAGCCTTCCATGGGTTGGCGCCCATTCGGTCCATCTTGTTGACAAAGGATAACCTAGGAATGTTGTAACGCCTCATTTGCCTGTCGACAGTGATCGTTTGACTTTGCACCCCACTGACAGCACACAGAATCATGACAGCTCCATCAAGAACTCGCAGCGCTCTCTCTACCTCAATAGTAAAGTCGATATGGCCAGGTGTATCAATCAAGTTGATGTGGTATTTCTCTTCCTTTCCTTCGTCGTTCTTCTTGACCCAGTCACAGAAAGTGGCCGCAGACTGAATAGTGATACCCTTCTCACGCTCAAGATCCATGGAGTCCATCTTGGCGCCTACAGAATCTTTACCACGGACTTCGTGTATAGCGTTGATACGGCCGGTGTAGAAGAGAACACGCTCGGTGGCGGTGGTTTTGCCAGAATCAATATGCGCAGCGATACCGATGTTTCGTACTCTTGAGAGCCGTTCCCACTCAACAGGGTTCAAATTCTCAACAATCTTTTCTTGGGTCAAGGCGGATGGGTCTTCTTTGGCTTGCTCTAATCTAAACTTCACGTCAGCATTTTACTGCCGCCGCGCCATTGTGGACAAAAGTCTCTGCGGGCACATACACTTGGGCGGCCACTGAGTTCCATCTTCGTTGCTGCTGGGTCCGCTGACTTTCTATCCATGTGTCGGTCTTCAATCCATTGGTGTATGGCGTGCGCGATGCGGCAATGGTCGAAAGAGCGCATCGTGAAGGCGTTCTCGCTGCCGATCGAGCAGAACAGCGAAGACTGCTCGTGGCGAGCGATTGAGCCCGGAGGATAGACTGTACCCGCATCTTGAACACCTCAAAATGCTAAAAGAAAGGGGATACAACGAGAGGACGACGCTGAGGTCTTGTCGCTTCGGGATGCCGAATCGCCCACCAGGAAAAAAGTTGGGCCATCGGAGTTTCGGGCGGAGGTGCCAGTCACGTGCTGGCGCGTTGGACCAGTGCCAAGCTAGTAATTGCTTATTGGGGGGTAGCGCGCGTGCCTCGCCCCGCCTCCTACAGCACCAGTTTATCGTGTTCGCCTTGGAGAAGTTTACGGATGACCTATCCTCCGCTCGAATCGCTGTTGCAAGCTTAAAATCGGCACAGAGAGGCAGACTGCAGTATCACTTCGACTGCGGTTTGTTTACCACAAGGAAATGACACCAATCGTCACGAGCACTGCGAATGGCTGTGCGACTATGCCATTTGGCGTCTGCACAAAGAAGATTCCGATGAATACAGTCAAACAATGTTAAGGCGGGTAGCCGCATGCGGACAGCACTACTGTTGTTCATTGTTGACATCCTTTGTCTGTAGTCATGACAAAGACTTCTTGTTCATGTCTACCTAATAGATATCTTGTTGGAATTCACGAAACTGCCTCTTGTGTCCCTTTTTCAGTTTGATCCGTGACTTGGACAAGGTACGACTGATTTAGTCTATTTGTTTCCGTGTTGTGAAATGACCACTGCTGACATGCACAAGACCCAGCTATTGATTCCATACTTTTGACCAAATACACAATGGTGGATACCTACGATGGTTCTTTGGCGGACGATCTTTCCGACATCAGCAGCCCATCTAGCCCTACGCAGAATGCCTCAATGAGCGATAGTGAAGAGTCATCATCGAAGGAGATCAACCGCCGTCTGGCCCAAGCTTTGGACTACCTGGATGAGCAAGGAGGTGATGACTCTCCCACGACATATATAAAGCGTGTAACCAAAATCGACGAATATCTCGTACAGCAATTGCCTCAGCAAGGGGTCAAACTTGACAATGCACTCTATCAACACTTGCAAGATACGGTTAGACAAGAGTTGGAGGCCTATGATACGGCCAAACAAAGCGCACGAACCGCGGTGGAGAACGAAGAGTCATTGCTGGAAAGCGGATCTGATTTGTCACCAGGACAACACTCAGATTGCCAATCGACGTCTGCGACGCACGCGCTACACAGAGAAGATGAGCAAATCTATGATCCTATGACTGGGCCCCTGGGAAAAGGCCAGAAAACACAAGAAACGGTGCAAACCAGGCGGACGTTCAAGTACGGAGGATCTTCCAGTGATGCTGAGTTCTGGCACAGAAAATTCCCAGCGATCCTGCCATTCCCGGAAACACAT
This sequence comes from Bipolaris bicolor, assembly GCA_026262445.1. Taxonomy (NCBI): domain Eukaryota; kingdom Fungi; phylum Ascomycota; class Dothideomycetes; order Pleosporales; family Pleosporaceae; genus Bipolaris; species Bipolaris bicolor. The sequence goes on from JAODYD010000023.1 coordinate 562,777, forward strand.
CAACTGGCACACTGGGAAAGTCTCAAAATCGCCTTTGACCTTGATGAATCTGTGAAAAAGCAGAAGGCAGAAGGTGATGTTGTCGAGACCAACGTATCCTTCGACCATCCAGCTCTTGACCAACACAAAAGCCTTGGGTTGTACGAATCTGGATCCCTGTTCAAACTCCCGACGCCAAAAAAGGAGATTGAAGAAGAGATAAGGCGGCTGTGCACGGTCGATCAAATCGCAAAAGCTGTGGAAGAATTCAACACGGGCGAGGGGAAGGATGAGTCTGGAAAGAAATATGCTCCGCGGATCTTCCTGGATAAGCTGAGCGTTCAGCAGAAAGGTATACGATACATCGCTTCTTCCATTACCTCACACTCACACAAATCCAGATGGTCCAACGGATATTCGACGTGCTGTGAATGCTTCACCCACCAAGCCACGTCAACGTTTAGTACAAAGTGGTGCTCAGTCTGGCAATGCAAACGCTACTCAAGTGCAATTGCCGACAACAAAGGGCGCAGCAACAGATTCGAGCAGTGTTGCTGAAGCTACACCAACTATGATTCAGACTCCTGCCAAGGTGTCCTCCGGAAGGCCACCAGCCTCGCTGCCGCGAACATGGGAAAATAGAGTGGCTATTGCAAATGACTTAGTCCGTATGGCAAGGGAAGAGGCCCAGGCTGCAGAAAAGAAGGCACGCGCTGCGAGGGAAAAAGCACACAAAGCAACACTGGATGCTCTCAGGATAGCAGACCAAGCTAACGGAAAACTGACATCGGACAATTGTGTGTCATCCCCTGTTTCTAGAAGGATCAATCGAGAGCGTGAGACGTCGCTCGAAAAGAGTCCAAGGCGTCAGAGTGGAGTCAGCACCGCGCCACCAAGTGCCGAGACAACTCCAACAACGGATGTGGTTCCTATCGAGGAATCCGATGATACACCTAGGTCCGAGTCACCGGCAGTAGACATGTCGCAGTCCGTACACACACCCGCCAATGTTACCACCCCCAAGCCCAGCAGCGGCAGGACTGGTAGGCGCAAACATAGTATTGGCAATGAAGCCTACACGCCAGAGAGCAAGCGCAGCAAGGTTGGGACGCCTTTGTCGCTGGGAAAGGGCGCCAGTGGCAAGCATCAGACTTCGGGAAAGTCGGTTCACTTCATGTCTGAAGACGATTCGGATGGTTCGTCCGATAGTACCGTTATCACAGCAGGTAAACGCAAAAGGGTAAGAAAGGAAGCTACTTCTAAACCTGGGAGGAAGAAATCTCCAAGTCCCAAGACGACTCCTGTTGAGGTATCAACAGACGATGCAGGCGAGACAAGTTCGTCCCAAACCACTGCAGCTACCAAGAAGTCTCCCGCTGCCAAGAAGCCTGCGGCAAAGCCTAGGACAAAGCCCGGAAGCAAGCCTGGAAACACTGCCGCAGTGGTCAAGCAAGGGAGCAGTAAAGCTACTGCGGCAGGTAAAGCTGCGCGTCGTATACGGGCGAAAAAGGTAGTGAAGGAGCACGTTGGTGATGATGAGCACATGGAGGAGCACGAGGAGACTATTGTGGAAATCACAAAAGTGAGAGGTACAAGGGGCGGAGCGAGACATGCCAAATGATGGGACCAATGGGATTGGCCCAGCGGCATTGGTAACTGTGTTTTCTTGGCGTTTGTCTCGATATGTACAAACTAGTTTGTGTTGTCATTTTTTGAGGTGTCTTCCATACGCATGTCCTAGAGCCAGCTTATGGAGATTCAGATAGATTATTAGTTTAGTGCTATTATATCATTGATATGTAATTCGACCAGCTGCGTCAGAGAGTAAAATGCATGCAATGTGCTCCTTGCGTATCGATAGTAAAGGGATTCCTTTGTGTGGAAGAAGAGACCTGAGCGCACTAGGTACACACCTCGCGTTGTTGTTTCTCCCGCTGTTGGATGTGGGACTGTTCTTACTGTTTTTCAATTGTTTTGTCTTGCTATTACAGGATGGCCTCCTGCCTCCAAGCTGCATGACTTTGTACTCGGAGGTAGTTTAGCGAGCGGCTTATGTGTGCTTGGCATCTTTTTTATTTTCTTATTTACAATGCAAAAACACAAATCCCGTTTTCAATATGATCTTGGCCGGGCTAAATTCGTAATTGCAGTGCGCAACATGAAACTGGCGCCTTTCTGGTACGGCTCTCGTTGTCCGCGTGACGTCAAGCCTTCCACCTGGCTGCAACTTGTCTCTCTACTAACTACTAGTAGAGCTTGCGCACGCTTATCGAGTGCACGTACACACACATACACAGCTGCCGTCCCTCTCACCTTCCTTGCAAGGGGCTTCCTTTTCTATCGGCCCGACATTTTTCTCCCTTCCCAATCTGATCGATATTTGTTTTTCTTAAATACAATTATCACAACCGCAGACTCTCGCGTCTACTACAAAGCTAGCTTCAAAGCTAAAATTGCAACTTCACCGCATCCACACTCACCGCAACGGTCGATTGCTTGCGCGTGTCTGCAGCTACACGTTTCGGCCGCTTAGAAATTCCGTGTCAAGATTTGTTTGCCCCCAATCCTTTGAGCAAGCGAACAAGTCCCCGCCACCCTGGCCCACTTTACTTCTATCCCTGCGATCTGGTCGTCGTTGTCTCAAAAGCAAAGTTCTTGAATCGGTAGAAACTTTCCCAGTGCCTGACCAGTCTGTCGCTTCTCTATCACTTGGGCCCGCCTTGCTGAATTCTCGCTTCTCTTGATCTGGTGGGTTTTCACCGCCTCCACGGCCAATCTTTTAGTGCGTCCCTGTAAGTAAGAGTGAAAGCAAGCGCCTCTACGTGCAAACGAACATGGGTCCCCAATCCTAAATAGAACCACAATAGTTCCACACCGTCCTTCGCTTGCACAACGTGCTTAAGACCATACATCACAGCACTACAGCGAACAGAATCAGAGGCAAACCCCAAGCACAAAATCAGTTGTGAGGCTGTAGTATGAATCGCGGCGATGGAGGCGGCCAACGAGGCGCTCGACGCAGCTCTCGTGGCGGCTCTCACAGTAGTAGAGCGTCGTCTAACAGTTCCGGTAGCTCCAACAATCATTCCAAGATTAAACGAGCAAAATCCAAGGGTGGCTCAAATGGTCAGCACAATCTGCACAGATCCATCCTGAAAAGCGAGGCAGCGCATTGCCAGGAAAGCAAGTACAAGATATTGGGCCTACCGAAGACTTACTGGACAAAAGAAGTTTACCAGGCAATGTCATCGTATGGCAACGTCTTCAGGATCGAGATGGAGACATCGCGTAGTGATTCCAGCTACAACGCACATGTGGTGTTCAGGTAAGTCATTGGCCATATTCAAATGAACATACCTAACGTATATCAGGCCTCCTCCCCACAAACCTATCCCTTGTGAAAAGCTGCGAGTTGGTGCTGCATATGTGCGGTCTGAAGTACGCCCACCTCTTGCCGCTACTATCCCAAGTCCCACAAATCCCGCGAAGAAGTATTACGAACTCGCCATACTTTCTGCGAAGCGGATCGAGTTTGGCGTCAGAGTGGCGGAAAAAGCCATGATTGCTATGCGCACCGTCGTGCCACCTGCGAAGGATGGCGTTCAGGTGATGCTAAACTTGAAGCGCAAAGAGCTTGATATTCTGTTTTCACTTCATATTCCTGTGGACAACCGGATTCGAAAGTTTCGCTTCTCCTTACCCATATCTCTGATCTCGCATATTTACAAAACCAAAGATAGTACCGGCCAGCCGTCCCTCGTCATTCCATTTGACTCCACGCCATGTTTTTACATGCAGAAAAACGAAGGTGAAGACCTGGGCGACGGGCGAAAGCAAACTAGTTTCTCTAGGACAGAAAAGATCTGGAGTGATTGGGATACTTGGTACCGAGTGACTGATATCGTTGATGGAGCCATTCGGACAGTTCTCCGGCGTACTCCTGTGATGAATCATAGAGACACTGCTATCATCGACATTGGTACGTAAATATCCAAACTGACTTTGGCAAGCTCCTGCTAACCTAATCAGGTCGATGGACCGAATACCGCCTTGTATTCGATAGCTCATCATTGAGTGGCCCGCAATTCAAGAACTTCAGCGACGCCCTCGTCGACTATGGGGTGGAGATCAAGGATCTCATTGACTATCCTACCAAGCGGAAAATTCCCTCGCCGCTATGGAATCTTCTGTCAGAGGAAATCTACGGCACGCATCCACATCTCGATGTCACTCCCAGCAACCAGGGAATGGATTTCAACAATATCTTCGCAAGACAAGCTCATCTGAGTTTTCCGGTACGCTACCAGCTTGAAGTCTGCCTTTCAAATGGGTACATCAAAGAGCACAACATCACGACTGGATTCTTGAAGAAGTTAGAGACACTAGAGAGCCAACAAGCCGTGCACATCTTGGAGAAGGTTGCTGATAGGCAGAAAATCTACTATGATCCTATGGAGATTTTCAATATTCCAATCAAAAGTACGAAAAGGAAGATACCTAGCTACTGCCTTCTGCAGCGATCGGTTACCATTACTCCAACCATGATGCATGTGGCAACACCTGTGATGGAGACATCCAACCGTATCATTCGCAAATATGAAGCGGATGCTGATCGCTTTATTCGGGTGAGATTCACCGACGAGAAGTCCGAGGGTCAGCTGCGTAATCAGCCAAACGGTAGGGCTGAAGCACTATTTGACAGGGTTTTTCGCGCCATGAAGAACGGTATCGTTGTTGCCGGGCGATACTATGAGTTCCTAGCATTTGGAAACTCACAGTTTCGTGAGAATGGTGCCTACTTTTATGCACCTACAGCGTCAAAGTCGGCAAACGATATCCGTATGTCTCTTGGGGAGTTTGATCATATCAAAACCGTATCCAAGTTTGCAGCGCGTCTGGGTCAATGTTTCTCTACAACGCGCGCGATGGGGGTTACTGTGAAGCTTGTCATAGATCGAGATGTTGAGCGCAACGGTTTCGTCTTCACGGATGGAGTTGGAAAGCTTTCCCCATTCCTGGCCAAAATGGCAGCTCAGGAACTTGGCTTGGCCAACGCATTTACGGACCCACCTTCCCTCTTCCAGTTCCGACTTGGAGGAAGCAAAGGTGTGCTTGCACTCGACCCGGACTTGAATGGTAGTGAAGTTCGCATTCGACCGAGCCAATACAAATTTCGGGCTCCTCATACCGGCCTTGAGATCATCCGATCATCTTCCTTTGCGACACCATATTTCAATCGGCAGATCATTCTCGTTCTTTCATATCTTGGCGTCAAAGATGCAGTTTTCCTTCGAAAACAAGAAGACATGATGAACGAGTATTCGAGAGCAATGACTGATAAAATGGTCGCCTTACAGAAACTCCGAAAAAACATCGATATTAACCAGATTACCTTGACGATGGCTGCAATGGTTTTGGATGGCTTCATGGAATCTCGTGAACCTTTCATCATGTCTTTGCTTGCACTTTGGAGAGCTTGCACTATTAAGAACTTGAAGGAGAAGGCACGGATCGCTATTGATAACGGCGCCTTCTTGCTCGGCTGTGTTGACGAGACTAAGAACCTCAAAGGGCATTTGAACGACCCTCAGTCCAGGCGTGATGCTACCAGGGATGAGAAACTAGCGACCCTGCCAGAAATCTTCTTACGGGTCAGCGATCTCAACAACAAAGGTCATTATATCATCATCGAAGGAATATGCATACTAGCACGAAATCCGTCATTACATCCAGGAGATGTTCGAGTGGTCCGCGCAGTGAATGTCCCAAAACTACATCATCTCAAAAACGTCGTGGTATTTCCCCAGACTGGTGATCGTGACCTTGCAAACATGTGCTCTGGGGGTGATCTTGATGGAGATGACTACATGGTCCTATGGGACAAAGACCTGGTACCGAAACTCATCAATGAGCCGCCGATGGATTTCACGCCGGAAAAACCACTGGAGATTGACGGTCCGATTTCTGCAATGGATATGAGTAGGTTTTTCGTCAACTACATTAAAAACGATACTCTCGGTCCGATTGCTCATGCGCATCTTGCACAAGCCGATCTCAGTGAAAACGGAGTTGGTGATCCAATCTGTCTCGAACTGGCGGAGCTGCATTCAAGAGCAGTGGACTTCCCCAAGAGCGGCATACCAGCTGGGATGAGGCGCGAACTCAGGCCAAGGAAATGGCCGCATTTCATGGAGAAGAAATATCTATCTCCAAATCAGATTTATAAGTCAAAGAATATTCTCGGTCTACTCTACGATGAGGTAAAATTGATCGACTTCGAGCCCCAGTGGGAGAATCGGTTTGATAAGCGCATCCTGGAGGCGTTCGACCTTGATCAAGAGCTATTGGACAAGGCGGCGAGTCTCAAGCTCTCATACGACGAAGCACTCCGACGACTGATGGCCAAACACGGTATCCAAACCGAGTTCGAAGCATGGTCTGTCTTTGTACTGGTACACAACCACGAGAGCAGGGATTACAAATTTGCAGAAGAATTCGGCAGAACTATTGCAGCCTTGAAGCATCAGTTCCGCAACGAGTGTCGCACTGCCGCGAAGCTAAGTGATAACAACGACTGGGCACGCTTAGGACCTTTCGTTGCTGCCATGTACACAGTCACAGCACGCGAGATGGAAACTGCTTTGGAGGAGTGTACCAAACCCAAGACTGTCGGAGGCAGTACCGTACCTCTTCGCATCAAGGACCCGGAGAACATGCCGCTAATCTCTTTCCCGTGGCTTTTCCCAAATGAGCTCGGAAAGATTGCTACCGGTGGTAAGACGAGTCACCAACCAAATGGGACCAGCAACCAGCCTCGCCAAACCAAGCACGTTCGCCCAGCTAAAGCAGATGCTGAAATCGGAGCTGTGGAGACAGCAGCAGGTACCACGCATTACGGAGAGATACTGGACTTGGATTTACTGGGCTTGGATCTCAGTCTCCCAGCACTCCAAGCGAGTGACACGGTCGCAACACCTGAGAGGCGGGAGAGCCCAGATGGTAGCGCCAACGATGAGCCCGATGCTCAGACTCCGGTAACAAGTACGGTTCCATCGTTCTTTGACGTACTATGCCCACCTGTCATTGAGTCTTACCTGGATCCGGAAAAGGAACAGCAAAAGACGGTTGCGAAGGAGACCTTGAGTGAGAAGGTCAGCATCCAAGAGGAGGAGGAAGAAGACTGAGACTACGGGCTTTGATGAGCTGATAATCTGAGGCTTCTGGTTTTCAAACATAATTAATTCGGTTCTGTATCAAATGTTCTCTCTCGTTTGAAACTTTTCCATGATATGGAAAAGGTATGGGGGAGAATGGTAGCCAGCCGTCCAATACCCATGTGTAATAGTGGATGCGGACTACGCATGATCATTGGCATGAAACCGGTGTAGATAAAACATCGATAAACAATTAATAAAATATGAAAATTAGCACCCTAAATGCCATGTAGTGAAATAGGGAATAAGAGGGTGAAGCTAATCATTGAAGATTTTAGCGAGGCCTTGGAAAATGTGCAATCAGCTTCAGTTCCTATCCTGATTGGACTAGAACATATGATACACATGGTTCAGTGATGATAGCCTATATCTACTACCTAACCATTCCAAATCTACTTACAATCACAATTACTCTTATTAGGTATCTGTGTATAAGCTCTCTTGACCGCCCCACGCAACTCCCCACAAAACCTAGTTCTCCCGCGTCTTCTCATCCTTGACATCCTCAATCACAAACTCCCATACTCTCTCATTCTGCACAAGGCTGACAACCAGCGGCTCTGTCTTCGCCTTCATCTCATCCATATCTTCCGCAGCAGCCACATCTCTCAATCGATGGCCCGCGAGCAACAACGGCAATATCGACGACTTCCACGCTGGAACCCTGGGCTTATCAAACAGCATCTTAACGCATGTAATGCACAATGAAATTATCGCTAAGATGATTAATGCAAGCGGGAAGCTCAACCACACCCAATCGAACTTGGTGCAACTTGTCATGCGAAGAACCATCCCGGTAACGAATGTAGGCGGAGCAATATGAGTCCGAGGACCGTGGTAAGAACCCTTTCTACGCATCTCGCTCGTAACGGCCGTCGCAACGGATTGCATGTTGCGATTGATGGTGTTGAAGCTGGCGCGGCCCCTGTTTATCAGGGCCTCGAGCTGCCAGGAGTAGCACTCCAGGGCTTTGTAGTCGTATTTGTAAAATTCAGGGACAAATGTTGGCGTGGTGGAGCAGTTTCCGTTCATGATGGTTTCCATGAACCACCCGAGACTCAATGCGTATTCGTCAGCGATGCCATATATGCAGGCTGTTGGGAAGGTTGTGCGGTTGCCGTTGAGGAAGTAGGTGGTAAAGTTGTTGCCTTGGATTGGTATGGAGGATATGTTATCGCGTGTGTATGTTTGGCCGTCGATGATGCAGGGACTGTACAGATCCTTGAATTTGTATAAGCGGCTATCCGTAGTGATTCTTGCTGGTTTTATTGGCGTTTCGTTTATGACTGTCTCAGTGAAGGTGGTGTCGCGGACAGTTCCGGCATAGTCGCGAACGCAGGCGTAGAATGAACATGTTGCCGCCACGGCGTTTAGGAAGTTCATGGCTGGAAATGTCCAGTTTGCATCGGCTCCTGGGCACCGCGGGAATTTTGAGCCATCTTCTTGTCCCAAGGGCTCGCAGCCGTGATTCGTAAAAGTGATAATACTGACGTTGAGTACTGATGATGCAAACATGTCGTCTAATGAGTTATCGAGCGTGTTCAAGATGGTTTTGTCTGGGAAACCGATGTCCCAGTCTCTCCGCCAACTGCTACGCGCAAGAACGGATAGGGCAATTTGTGGAAGGCTTCCATTTGGGTTTCCACTAATGCCATTACCGCCTGGTAACCGGATCCACTGGTCTTGGTCTTCCAGCTCTACCTCTACCAACCGATCAGATGTATCTACACATTTTCTGCACAGCCCGACCGAAGAATGTGTGACACGGTTGTGTGAAGGAAATATACAATTGCCAGTACTGCAGCTCGGTGTGATATCAGACCGAGTCGTGTTGTGATTCACAAGTCCGTCCAGGATAGCAACCTTGGTGTCCAAGTCCAAGTCAATTCTCATGCTGCCCTGGTTGACTTGACTTTTGTTCGATATGTCCATCCATTGGAAAACCCTGATGGATGCTTCTGCTCCCGCTAGAGGTCGCTCACGCGATACAGACTTGACAGCTTGTTGCGAGAAGGGCCCGATGCCAACTGATAGTATGATGACTATGCATCCTACAAACGCCGCATCACTACCATGTATTTTAGTTCATGCAGCATTTTATCTTGCGTCGAGGTACCGCAGGAATATACATACAGAGACCCTATTCGAAAGAAGAGCATCAGCGAGCCCCAGGGCCCTCGAGTAGCTGTATCAAAATGCTCAAGGTGCCAGAAGGGCCGCGGCCGCCGGAACAACAACCACTTCAATTGGCTAATGACTGGTACAGTGTCAGGCCCTTGGTTGACTCAAAGCTCGATAAGCCTCCTACCTTCTTCTGCTACATGATCGCAGTATGGTGGCCAAAACGGCGATAACCGTATTGAGGTTGATTGAGTATCTCCACTCGGGCTGCTCTTCGTCGTTATAGTTTGCCATAGTAATCACAATAGCGATCAAGGCCGATATGGCGGCTACTAAAGAGGCCAGTCCAACCCACAATGTCGCGAGAACTGATGCGCTGTTGTATTTGCTTTTTACAATTAAGTGTCCTACGGTTCTAGTCTCGGAACTGTGGTTGGAGAGAAAAGCGTGAGTCTCTCCTGGCTCGGCTCTAGCTGTACTTTCTTCGACGGGGATCTCTTGGTGCAATGAATTACCTGAACGCTTGTCATCGCTTGAGGCATGCGTCGTGGATGTCGCTGCCGACATAGAGTTTCTATTATTGTTGTTGTGCGTCGGCTCGCTAGCGACACTATCATGTTCGAGATCGTCTTGCATGCTCGGAGCTTAGCTACCGCCTGACTACCTGAAGACGGGTGTGTCACTGTGGTCCTTGGAAGAGCTGATTATTGTATGAAGGAAGCTAGCAAGTAAACGACGGTTAGTCGCGCGTCTTATAGGATTATCTGTCCATATACAATTTGCCCATGGCGATTGTTTGAATGACGCATTAGGAAGGTTGCAAGACAATCTAAGCCTGACAAAAGTTCGATTGATGATCATCTAGCTCCAATGAGGTCCGCATTTTGAGGCGTTCATCCTTGGTAAATCACTCTGCATGCTGCAATTGATTTTGGGTCCTGTATGCCTGCATGTGGTTGGATGATGGCAAGCAGAGTCGAGATAACCAGTGGTTATGGAGTGTATTTATCCAGCTGAAAGTGGCGTAGGTTCGGTCTATGTATGTACTTGTGTTGCCGCCGAAGCAGACGAGGCTGAGTCGAATGTACGCAGGCAGGATAGTGCCTGGAAAAGCGAATTGCGGGCCGGCGACGAGGCTCCATCCAAAAACACGCTCGCTCGGCGATAGCAGTGCTCGAGTGGTGCCCTGTCACGGATGCTGTGCTGTCTCATCACTGCGGTCCTGCTCGCCATGGTTGTGTATACATAGACTGCTGTCGCCGCAAGGCTACACCTCTCTATCATAAGCTGTCCTGGGGCATGTAAAACATGGTGTGGGCTTCATACCGTTGGCGCGGGGAGATTCTGTTTCCAGCTTCACCGGTCGATGGAGATACGTCATGGTCACGTGATGTTCTTTATCGTACAGCTCAATCTTACACTCTCCACCACGCTCAGTGAAGCAGCAATGCCGCTAATTAGCTACAAGCGTTTGCCTGCACAGTTGTGACTTGTGTATCTAGAGGCACAAGGGTTGTGGGTTTAAAGTCAACATTCACAGTAGATTAAGCGGTAGACATATGACGACTGCACTATCAATCAAAGAAAATGCGACGGCCAACTGCTCGGGATGCCCACTGATGACTCGCACGTCCAATACGCAACTTGACTGACGGCAGCAGACCAACAGAGCCTCAAAGCTTTAAAGCATCAAATCACCAACGTCTCGGTCTCGGACAGAAAAGGGCGCGTGTGCATCGCTTCCGCGCGGCCTATTGCGTTTCACAATTTTGTTCCAGCCCTGTGTCGCAATGCCACCTTCGAGTCGCATACCACCTCTTCTCCAACCTTACATCCAACTCCCTCACGAGGATTCGCTTATCCTGCTCACGAGCACTCTCGGAGCCAGCGCAAACTGGCTGCTACTACGGTTCCTGTGCGATGCGCTGAGCAGAGTCACAGCCCAAGATGGCGGGGAGGAGGGGCACAATGTAGTGCTGGTTTCTTGGATGCGACCGTATGAATTCTGGAAACAAGAATCCAGAAAGAGCGCAGGTCTAGATTTAGAGAGACTCAGGAAAGAGGGGAGATTCGCCTTCGTTGATGGGCTGGGGGCTGGTGCAGATGCGCCTGGCGGTGGCATATCCGGAATAGATGCGCGAGCTAATGGACAAGCAAAAGCACAGGTCGCGGGGTCGAATAAGATTCAGGTGCAGAGAGGGCCGCAGACATTGCCTGTACGAGGTCCTCCCGGAGGGATAGTACCTGCAAGAGGATCACCTGTAGCGGCAGCGGCAGCGCCTACACCAGAGACGATCGATGCAGGTAGCAGTACCCCCGGCCACTACACATTGAAGACACTCGACCTTTCAGAAATCAGAACGACCATTTCAAGTGCCGTCTCTGCACTCAATCCCTCGGCGGTGCAGCGAAAGACGCTCCTCATCTTCGATAATCCAGACCTCCTCCTCGCCCTCAACCCCACCATCACACCCTCAGATTTCACTTCGCTTGCTCTGACTCTTCACACAATACCGACTGTGTCACATGTTCTCACCCATATACAATCCGATAACCCGCTTCTCAGCCTTTCCACACCACCTCAACCACTTGAGCTTGCGCATCACAACCTGCTGGTCAAATTTGCTCACATGAGCAGAAGAATACTGGGTGTGAGAATCCTGGACACTGGAGTTGCAAGAGACGTGAGCGGTGTCATACGGATCACCGAACAGAAGCATGAGTGGCTAGACTTGGAGCTCAACGAAAACGAACCCAAAGAAGGTGATGAAAACGGGCGAGGAAAAGAGTTCCTGTACCAGGTTAAAGGCGATGGTAGTGTGAGGGTCTTTGAGAGGGGTGCTGGTGGAGAGGCTTGATCGTGATCCCAAACCCTGACAGAGTTTGATCTCGAGTTACACCAACACGCCTTATTATTCACTCGCAACATGTGGCTTGACCATAGGCCAAGGTAAACCTTCGAATACAATAGCGATGGCAATTTCGCCCCAATGCAGAGGATCGAAAGCGAATGTATAATCACCTTCATGCATGCTTGCCTTTGTGTTACGCGAGAAGATCATAGGGTCCAGTACTGCTTCTCGCGCATATACGCATGCACCGCGTAGCGAATGCACAAGCGACCCACTGACAACACGTACTCGTGGCCCTAGTGCTCATCATCTGCCATGCCCAGATCCCGACGCTGTGCATGCTTGGCCATTCCCAACCAACCTGGTACGCGGTCCTAATGTATCTCGCAGCCATACGAGCGCACATGACATGATGTATACCTCACACAGCAATGCCCATTCCCCGACGGAAGATGACAGGGCTGCCTTAATGTGCTGTGCCGCTTGACAGCAGCTCGAATCTCATCACTATCACGCCGAGCGCTTCGAAACGAGAGCACGTAGCCTGGAATGTGCGTGCGAACCCCACATTCCCATGCATCGCTTTTGCGATCGCGTTCCTTAGAGTTACACAATGATCCTTCGTACAGAACCCGGATTCAACACGGAAACTCGCCGACCCTGTGAGAAATAGGATATCCCTTCGTCTTTGTCGGGTACGCTGTCCTCGCCTCGTCTGACGCACCTCGGTTTTTTGGGGGCCGTCTTACACAACATCATGCGACGCAGACTAGAAAGAACGCCGCATGTAGAAGAAACCCACCCCCACAGCACTGGTGAGCGCCACGGCGTCCATGTCGGGGCTTGTTGAAGAGTAAGGACTTGGGGCTAGAGACACTGGTGGGATAAGCGCCCGTGAGATGATTTGTGAAGGATGAGGAAGAGGGGGAGGACGAGTGCGGTGGGGGATTCCGCGGAGAGGGCTGGAAAGAGGGCCTCACATATGGCCTCGTTTGGTAGAGGTAACTACAGCGCATTCTGTTTTGGAGGACCTACTACAAATGTCTCAGGATTCCCAACTAGACATCTATCCATCTCTTGTCATACCGTCTCACCATCTACCTTTAGTCAAGAAAGCAAGACTTCCCTCTCTTTCTTTCCCCTTCACCTACTCCCCATCCCCCAACATACAGAAAAAAGCTAGAAAAAGAAAAGGGGAAAAAAAATGTCCCCCCACATCCTCTCCCTCCCCGCCGAACTCCTCAGCCAAATCCTAACCTCCCTCCCCCTCCCCTCCCTCCTCCGCTTCTCAGAAACCTGCCGTCCAGCCCGCACCCTCGCAAACGCAAACCTGCAATCCCTCTCACTTGGAATCTCTCCCCTCCCCTCCCCTTACACCTATTCTTTCTCTTCCTCAAAACATCCTCTTTCTCTTTCACAAACACCCTCCTCCCAAATACTCCCCTCCCACCTCCATCCCTCGCAGTCCACGCACCCCCACGACCGCTGGCTCACCATCCCAAACATAACAAGCTACCCCTACACCACACTCTCCAACTTCCAATCCGCCCTCGTCACCAGCATCCTAACCCGGCACCACCCCCTCCTCCAAAACATCGACATCACAATCTGGACCATGAACACGCGCATGGCGCACGCCCTGCGCAACCTCTCCGCCCTCCAGCGCCTCTCGCTGCGCTTCGACGCCGGGAACCCCGGCCGCGCCGTGTCGCGCGCGCAGATGGCGGCGGAGCGCGAAGAGCAAAGGAAGGCGTGGTGCGTACTCGCGGCCGAACCCCCGACTTGGAGTCGCAGACTCCTCAAGTTGAGGGTTGAGGGCGCGGTGGTGAGTGCGGGTCAGATTGCGGTTCTGTTGGCGGAGAGTAAGGGGTGTGAAGAGGTGGTGCTGGAGCGGTGTGCGGGGGTTGGAAGAGAGATTTGGACGTTTTTGGGGGGTTGGTGTGGGAGGGATAGCGTTAGGAGGGTCGAGTTTGGGGAGTGTGGGGGGGTTATTGGGGAGGCGGTTTTGGGGGTTATTGGGGGGATGGGGGGGTTGGAGGTATGTTGCTCTTGTTTTCTGTTAACTATTTCCGCTTTTGAAAGGGTGATAGGGATGGACATGAGTGACTGACATTTTGTGATATGACAGTATCTTAGCCTTTATGATTGCCAGGAGGAACTTGCGCCGGGAACGCTAGCGAGATGGAATGAAGAAGTTTGGCGGATACCACATCTTGTGGCGCCCAGACCGAGTGCGTTTGGGGCGGATATGGTGATTGAAGTTGATCCGGATTATGTGTCTTAGCGAGGAGTTGTTGATACAAGGGTGAGTATTTACATGACAGAAAGACCAGTGTCATGATTTCTGTGTATGCAGAATAGAGACGAGGGAACAGTGGTACAGTTACCTATTTCCCAAGGTATGTAACTCCTTTCTCTGCTCCAACCGCATGTCAAGAACCTCACTTCACTTCACTCAACCAAGATCGAAAAAACCGCTAACTTTCCAAGCCAACAAACCATTCAATAAACTATCTTCATTCTATATACAAGAAGGTTAATTATCACTTTCCCCCTTTCACCATCTCTTCACTCTTCCATCTCTTCCCACGCCCTCATTATATACAAAAAAACATTTCAGGGCCCTGCCAATATTCATATCGATCTTACTTTCATCCTCCCCGAAACTTTACCCGCATCCATCTAGGAGCGAAGAGTAAGCTTGTAAGGACCAAGCTGGCGAATCTGGTTGCACTGCAAATCCTGGGATCCGAGTCCACCAGCAACACAGTAGGTAGGAACGGTGCCAGTGGCGTACTTGCCAGAGCTAAATTTCTCCGTTAGTCATGACCATCCCAGCACATAAAAGTTTCAACAGAAAGGGAAGAAGAGGGGAAAAACTTACGCAAAACCGGTCTGGTGGTAAACGCTCAGGCCATACTGGTTGGGATCCGTGCCGTTCAATGGAGACAGGACAAACCTGTATTTGCTGGCTCCGCAGGTGACAGCCTCGCTGGGAAGCGAGAGGATGGGGCCAGCAGCGCAGGACACGTTGTGGGCATTGTGGCCGTGGATGTGGAAGTTGACATGTTGGACTGTGCCGTTTGTCTTGCGCAAGCTGTAGTCGGTAATCAGAATGGGCTCGGCGTTGCCAACAGGGCTGCGCTGGTAGAGCGTTGGGACGGCGCTCGCAGTGGCGAGGAGGGTGGTGAGGGTAAGGAAGTGCATTTTTGCGGTTTTGGGTTTGGAAGAGAGGATTGGAAGGAGGTAGTGGGATGGTTGTCTGTGGATGGTGATGGGCTGTGAGGAGGATGGGGATGTTGTATTTATCTTGTTTCCACTATCAACCCCAGGCTCCTACGTACATAGTCGGCACAAGGTCGACGCTTGGGGCATGAAGCTTCGACGTGATCGTCTATCAGAGCTCCAGAGATTGTCCATTCCATACCAAGAAGTTAGTGGAGAATACGAGAAATGATGGAGTCACAGCGTGGTGGTTGCCGCCTGCCTGCCCCCAGATGGACGTTTCCTGGCCTTTAGTGTGCAAAATGGCGGGACACTACGCCTTGTGCCTTGCCTTTTGCCCAGCAAGCTGCCTTGCTTATGCAAAACGGGGAGCTGATCAGCTGTAATCAGGAGGAATTAGTTGCGTAAACTGTACTCGTCAGTGTCCCAGATGTTGGATTAGTGCGAAGTAATTCCAACAATGTCTCCCGCATATTCGGCACAAATAGGTTCCACACCCCCAACATGACCTTTTTTTTTACAGACAGCCCAAGATGTACTTGATTCAAATACGAGGAACAACAGTTCTGTGCGTGCATCTGCATGCAATGGCAAAGGGCCGAGCCTCAGGCGCTCGCAACGGTCGTCCCACAGCCTGTTGCTAACGAGCATGAGTACCACGTTGTTGTGTTGTGATAGAGACAATGACTCGCAAGTGCAAGGCTGCACAGGTACCGCTTTGGAGCGGTAAATGCTGTTTAGCCGCACGGCACATCCATTCATTTGGGGCGATGAATCTGCCCAAGCCTCATCGATGTCGCAATCTCGCCACTTGGTGTATTTAGTTGCTCCTGGATGACGTTGTTGGTGGAAGGCGATGCATTCCAAATTCTGGGTCCGGGGTTCAAGTTTTAGAACCGCAGTCGCTGGCGCAAAGTCCAATGTGCTCCAGGTCCCGCAAGGCAATCGCATGTTTGTTGAGGAAAAGTTTCGACAGTGCGGCCGCAAGCCGTTCTGGCCTGCCTGCTCAGGATAACGCCATCAGTGGAGACTCAAATTTCGGCGTCTTGTCAGTTCACCGCGTTCATGCCGAGCCACACTCCGAACCCAGCGTCGAGGCCACTCTATTCTGAGTTAAGGTTCATGACAAAGAACCTTATCGAACTTGTACCTGGATGTCTCCGCCACCTGCATGCACGCTACTGTGTATATTGTGGAGGCTGCTGCACATGAGTCGGATTAGGGTAATGTCTATGGAGTTGTTAGCGAAGAAACTGTGACTGCAAAATCTCTTGTAGATGTACGTTTACGCTACTGAGTACACAACTACGCGCGGTTTCTATGAAGACTCTCCCAACGACGACCATGATTGTGCACAAATTACCGCCGTGTATTTAGTCATTAGGATAGGCGAGTATCTAGCTAGCAACAGCCTACTCCCCGCAAGACGCTAGAGATTGTTGTCATGAACCTAGCAGCCGGGGAAACTCATGTCCAGGCTGTGTCCGTGGTCGCTCCGTTTATCGTGGTCCGATTAGAGATACGTCAAAGGTGCAAGATTCAAGATTTTCTAGATGCGCAGACCAAGATGGCGGTAAGAGATCGCTTTTCCTTCCTTATTGGTGCATTATTGCTAGCTGTTGGTGTACATGTGTAAAAGGTGAAAATGCTAATGCTGATGAGGGTATAGAACAGAAATGCTGGAACAAGTTTTGTATGCCGAACGCCGCAAAGGTAGTCTCTAAAAGTGCAAAAAAACCCGAACTTATGACCAAGCCGAACAAATGAAATTTAGCGCCGCCATAGATGGGATAGTCTTCGCTCACTCTTCACACCGCGGTTGTCCTCATTACTGGGTTTGGAGAGGCGGGAGAAAGGTACTTTGAATGTTCCCGAAGAGGCAGGTTCTGACCGCGAACCGGTACCTGACCTTGACCGTTCTCGTTGCTGAGTAAGTGTGGCTTTGTACTGCTCCCAGTAGTTCTCTGTAGGAGCCTTGACGGTATCAATGCTGTCATTGTATGCAGAAGATGTAATGTCTGGAGCAGATAGAATGGAAATGGATCGTGGTAGGGACGGTCTCTTGCTGGAGACTGGAGGATGCGCCTTGATGTTAGTGAGTGTAGGCTCTATTCCTAGAGAAATGTGGGGGCTGGATGATGGAGGCATCGACACGGCCATGCCAATGGTTGATTGGAAATCATCAGGCTCATGCTGACCATGCTTGACTGCTGATTTCATGTCATCGAACTCGAACTCGAACCCTTCTCCCCGAGATTCCTGCCGTAACGAAGGGTGTATGTGGCTTTGTGACACGGGAGGTGTAGTTGGTAACATAAGCCTTTGTGAATCCATTGGGGTCATAATGGAGACAAGACCGCCTAGAAGACCACTTTCTTCTGCCTCACTGGTCTTGTATTTGTCGTCGCATGTGCTTGACTCGGATGAAGCTGCACTTATACCCTCACTCCACATCGAACTTCCCGTAGAGCTAGTGCTGCCCGACCGGCTGGGGATATCTCCTATGCCTAAGAGTGATAGCGCCTTTGCAGAACGATCGAGTTGTGAGCTGTCAAGTAGTGGGGTTCTCGGGAAGCCATCTGTGCTCCTTGATGAGGCTCGCCTGCTGCGCGAAACAGAAGGTGTGCGCGACCTGAACCAAGATGTTTCTGACCCACTTCGATTGATGACGATCGGCGAGGTGGATTGGTCAGAGCAAACAAGCACAAGCGGGTCGTTATTTGAAGGTTGAGATTTCTCTGCTGACTCGTTCAACACTTTTGTACTGCTAACGCAGAGACGCGTGGACTGCGTCGTAAGGCTGTTCCGCCTAGAGCTCAGAGAGGATAGTGACATTTGTGACAACGATCGCACTGAGGATGGACGCGCAGGTCGAGAAACCCTAAGTGGTGATACTTCCATAGACCCTCGCCGACTCAAGTTTTTTGGGGTAAAATAATCCTCTCTTTGGCAGTCTGGTTCGATGGGCGAAGGGCTGCATTGTGACTCCAAAATGTACTGGTCGATGGCTTGGGAAATGTTCAAGGAAGGGGCTGGCGAAGGGGCCGCATCTGTGCAGTCTGCGGCCGATGAAGTAGGATCTGCAATATAACACAAGGGATAATCTGAGCTTTCAGAGTCGCGGACCTGCTTTGGAGCCCGAAGTGCAGACACTAGGTACTGGAGAGTACCATAAATGAGGAGCCACCGGACTTTGCGCGCGTCCATAACGGTTATTTTCTCCTGGCGCCGGCATGCATTGACGGCATGTGCGTTCTCGAAGTGCATATATGCCTGGACAATCTTCGAGTTTGTGACATTTTGGTCCAGAACATTCGTTGCAGCCCTCAAAGCACCGCTCATAGTATGGATCTTGTGTGTTTTTTGATGTTGAGAGGCAAGAGTAAGCTGCCGTAATGCCCTGTGCGAGTCTGATTTCTTCGAAGGCGATACGTATGTTGGCAGCAGTGGCAGTGGATGTGGCAGTGAAGTGAAGTTGTGCCGCTGGTCAAAAGTAAGCACGTTCTGCAGAACACAAATCCCGCCACTCGCTGGCCCTTGAGAAGAAATGTCGACAGTGGATGTTGTGTCTACGAGATAGTCGTATAGGCTCTTGAAGTCATAATACATGGATTTGTAAAGAGCCTTGGGGAATATAGTGCCTCGAGGTGGCGGCCAGTAGCCAAATTTCTCAGCATAGAATGTATGCAAGAAACGGCGGAATCGGTCAAGATGGCTTCGAGCAGCATCCGTCAGCCCAAGATATGTAGGCGAGAAGTCTTCTTGCAGGAACTTGCTGAGCGCAGTAGACACACGCCCGAGATGAGCATCGACTTCGCGATGAGCTCGAGTAATCAAGGCTTTAGTAAGTTTTGAGATAGGCTACGAATAGTCGTTAGTGTCATACTCAGATAACATACTTTGGGCTCCTTACTGAAAATTCCGGGCTAAGGGCCAAACTTTCGTTCATGCCAACACAATGGGCGAAAGCATCAACCCAAACATCCCTGAGCTTGTAACGCTCTGCATAGAACAAACTTGCAAGAGCATAATCTGTGCATTCGACCAAGTCGCGGTAGCCCTGGTCTTCGGCGTAGGATAGAAAGTCTTGGACATTGCTAGGGTGATCAGGTCGAAAAAGGTGTAATCTTTCTTGGAGATCCACATAAGCCTGGCCCATATGGTCGCCAACTAACGGTTTGCCGAGCAAGAATGCGAAGAAGTTGCGAGTTGTAATGTGCCATCTGAAAGAGTCTTGTCGAGCAACCTCTGCAGGGGCAGGTATGAAAAGTTCTATTGTGCTTGGTTGCTTGTTTGCATCAATCAGTGAACTGGGCACCCGCTTCAACTTTTGCGAGGCCGATGTCTGCAGTGAAATCAAATGAGCATCGCACTGATTGATGATCGACTCGCACTTTTTTTGTCGCAAGACTCTGAAAGGAATGCAGAAAGACGGGCCGCGACGTGACATTCCTCTGGCATGAAGGTGAATGTAGCAGTCGCCATCCTCATACCATAGTTCAGGGTCCTTTTCAAAATGTCAGCCAAGCGCAATAACAAGGAGCGCCAACATACCCTTCGCAAACCGTGGTCCCAGTCGTTTACGGTACGAGTCAAGCCCGACCATCGCTGGATCTTTGTCGGATGCATCGGTTCTCGTGTTGCTGCAGAGCAGCTGGCAGATCTCGAACCCATTTCGATGCCAGTTCAAGATCTCGTGTTGTTAACCAGTAGAAGGCCAAAATAGATATGGTCGCCTGTCGTCCGGCTATGGCGTGTTGATTGGAATGTACGAAGTCTTTTGGTGGCCGTCGAAGTCCGCCCAATGAGGCCGTAGCGACTACCAAACGCAGGTCACTGTGTGCAAAATCATGAAAAGTGGTCAAGAGGGTAGACGTGTGACTGGGAATCAAGTGCTAATGAAGTTTTGTCTCTGACGTTAATTGTACGGGCTGAGGCGCTTCCGAGGCTATGTTAGTGTGAAAAAGCGCAGGTAAGCGTACCAAAGAATGAAATACACAACACGCACGGGCGGGGATCAATGTTATCGATTTACCTCTGCTGCGGCAGGGAGACAGGGTTGGGTGGGAGTTCGTAGTAGCCGAAGGTGGGACAATGCAGCCATGTGTCTAGATCCCCGTCGTCCCTTCAGCTATCGCAACGCCCGCCTACTATAGTGTGCATGTATCGGCTCGTGAGGAAGCGGGTAGAGCGATTTGCGAGACGACCATGCCAAAACGAGTCGCCTGCCGTGAGTGGCTTGCGCTGGTCGGGCTATGGCGCCGGGAAATCGAACTGGCGCGGCCGTTCTCGACGCAGATGGTGCAGAGCATGCCTAGAGTCGTCCCAGAAGAGCAGAGTTTAGGACCCCCCATGCGTGTAATTGGGCGGCCATGTGTACCTGGCCTCGCTGTTAGGCATTGGAGCTGTCTGCGCTGTTTCCCAACTCAGGACCCCGCAGTCGCTTACATGGCCTTATTTTTTTCATTGTGGTAAAGCGCGCGCCAGCAGATGAGCCTTGGGAGTGCTGGAATAATTAGCAAGGCTTGTGTGGCGCTTCTAGACGATACAGCGATCTCCCCCAGCCAGAGTGGCGGTTTTTGTCAAGGCTGTATGGGTGTATGGGGCCATTTTTCCCACACTTTGCTGGCGTCACGGCAATGTGACAGCGAGGATGGGGAAATTATGGCTTGCGCATCGACCCTGGTGTGGTGTTGTACGCGTCCAAGTGCAAGTGTGTCGGACAGGTTGCTGCGCACCAATTGTGAGGTCGGGGGTGGGGATGCCGTCAGCCCGCTGTGATCGCCGTTCAAGATGGCTCGGCTCTCCTCACAGCTTAGCGTGCGATTGCGATGCATGACTGCATACTTACAAGCTGTCTATCACAGCAGGAGCACAAGTATAGATGTTGGTGTCTGGTGGGCATCATGGCACTGCATACACTGGCATTGCTCTCCGCCGACTTGTGCCAGCTTTGTCATCGCACTCGTCGTCACCACCACACCAGGGCCTCCTCGGACTTCGCCTCCGCCGAGTGATGCTGTATTACAACGTACTCCTATTGCACGATGCAAGGAGCATCGCCGGCTAGAGTCTCCGAGTGTCTCGATCAGCGACTGCGTGACAGCGTTCACATAACCAACGATTACACCACGTCGCAAAGATCATCGACATGGTCAGTTTCATGTATCCAACTAATCGTCATCCTAGCATGCGCGGATCAAAGCTTTGCTGTCAAGCAGATGACGTACTCTCATTCACTACCACCATAGTGCATACTCCCCACATGTACACCAAAGGTTACGCGCGGCTCCTCAGTTCACGATAATGCATGTCTCATAGATGCTATGCCGACACCGATAGATCGCTTCACCGTAGTGCAAATGCCGCTGCAGCATTGCTGTTGATGTTGAGGCTAGCTGTACATTGGCGTTGTGGCCAACTTGGCATGAGGTTTGAGCGATCGTTAGCCTTTCTACCTGTCGGGACTAGACAATATACACACAGAATGAAATAGAGTTTCTGTAGCGAGATGTGGATCTAATCAAGGGTGGCATTCCGAACCCCATGCACAAGCTTGTTCTGTCAGATATGGATATGTTCATACCACCTACTAAGAAAACCAATAGATATAACAGTCGAGATATTAGAGCTTGAGCTCATCTCGCCAAGGACAACCCGTGTCTTGCTTATCATCTACAATCCTCGCAAATGGTTCCATCTGGATTCCTCTTGACTTCAACCTCCTGGCTCTTCTCCTGCCCTGCTCCTTTTTCTTCGGCCTGGGTCTTATCTCCTTCGACCAATTTCTCGTCCTTCTTCTTACCGTGCTTATCCGAGTGCCCCAGATCTCGCGAAGGGTCAATGGAATCCCGCACCTTTTGCTTCAGTACCTTTGTTTCTACAGCCAGTTAGCATCCCACCAACTGAACATCTTTGATTGCTGAGAGATACAAACCTGGAAAACCCCCTTCGGCTTTTCTATCCCAGAGTAGCACCTTTGTTGCTTCAGCATTCTGACCTTGTTCCACAGGCGGAAGGTATGTCTTGCAATGTCAGCAGCAAGCAGGCGTGATGGCAATATAAAAACTTACCAGTTCCACCGTGAAAAGCCCCCCAGTCGCGGGGATCAAGGCGATTTCACCTATTTGTGTTCCGAATGTTGATAACAGTTCTTGGCCAAACTAGTATATGTTGGTAGAGGTTGTGGGTGCAACATGAAAGAGTGCTTACATAGGCCGCTCGCAGCATCCAGCGACATTGGGTGCAGTAGGTGATTGCAACGCGTGGTAGAGCAACTGGTGCAGTCTGTATTGTGGCCATGGCTCTTGGTGTAGGATGGGTCGCTCCTGCCATAGATACGAATGTGGGTTGAAGGAATGGTATCGGCTTATCGATAGTGCATCTGTGGCGTCATTACCTCGATTGGGCCGAGCACATCATTATCCAGAGTTCGATACATGTGGCCGCGGTGTCTGGAAAGCTGACGGGCCAGCCAGGGTGCGAGCTGCACTGTAGGAGGTTGATGGAATAGGAAATCACCGATCAAGTTCTGCTTTTGTGTCACCGTCGCGCCTTATCTAATCCGCTCATCTCTCATCACTTGATGAACAGCGGACGAATTTTTTTTCGACATTTTTTCCCCAACACAGAATACATGGCACGATCCCATTGCGTGTCCCACATCCTATCACCAGATGAGTTTGTAGTGAAGAGTCGTTGAGTCTGTTGTGGAGCAGGTTACGGAAACCGAAAACGAAATTGTTGCCTGAGGCCACTGGCAGCCCAAAGCATCGTTGTACCTGGCACAAGAAAATGAGCAGAGGCCCTAGAGCGATCAAGAAATGAGCATTAATGTATCCGCATCTACTTGGCATCATTCCCGCTAGAATGTAGAACGGGTAGTCTGCACGGCGGACGAACTACGAGTAAGAGCAGGGCATGCGCATGACGACATGCGGGATCCTTTGAGCAAAGCCATCATGTCTCTTCATCGCCCCTATACTGGTCGTTATACGTAGGCCCAAGAAGGGGTTGGCGGTGAAGGTGGGTGACACGCAACAATCAGTGATCACAAGAGGGAGGCGCGAAAAGCGGGATTACCAATGGGCCGTGCACCACAGGGTCCAAGGCTGTTTCTTTGCGGAGAGGCTCGAATTAGGGGCAAACCAACGTCTTCTGCAACCGCTCAGCAGCACACTCTGCAACCCATCCTGGACCTTGTATCTGCCGCGGCCCTCTGTCTCTTGCGCACCAATTGGAGTCTGTCTTGTGGCTTTTCTGCAGGTAGTACACATCTCTGTGCCAGCATCCACACAAACCCCAGATTCCTTTACGTCTGCCTGGCATGAGTCCTTTGGGCTTCCTCTACTACGCCGTTCACCCGGCTGAATTGCGCTCCATCATTCAATGGTATGAGTTCCATCTTGCGCATTCCCTTGCGGGTCTGCAGGTCTGCCTACGTGGTCGACATGGCTAATATCCCCCCAGGAAAGTATGGCACAACCCAGTACACGAGCGCGACGAATCAAAGGAACCCGAGTCCCTAAAGCGATGCTTCCACTTCCTCAACCAGACAAGCCGTAGTTTTGCCGCCGTCATTCTCGAGTTGCACCCAGACCTTTTGGTGCCCGTCACACTGTTCTACCTAATCCTGCGTGGTCTCGATACGATTGAGGATGACATGACCATCCCCTTGGCCAAGAAGGAGCCTCTCCTACGCAACTTCCAGGACATCTTGGAACAGGACGGCTGGACATTTACGGAAAATGGCCCCAACGAGAAGGACAGGCAGCTGCTGGTCGAGTTCAACGTGGTCATTGAGGAATTTAAAAAGATCAAGCCCGCCTACAAGGATATCATCAAGGACATCACCAAGCGCATGGGCAACGGAATGGCAGACTACGCCAACAACGCTGAGTTCAATGCTGGAGTCAAAACGGTCAAAGAATACGAGCTGTATTGTCACTACGTCGCGGGCCTGGTTGGTGAGGGATGCACACGTCTCTTCGTCGAGGCTGGATTGGCAAATGCCGCCCTGCTCAAGAGGCCAGAACTCATGGAGTCCATGGGCCAGTTCCTCCAGCAGGTCAACATCACTCGTGACGTCAGGGAAGACTTCGATGACGGCCGCCGATTCTGGCCCAAGGAGATCTGGTCCAAGCACGTGGACAACTTCGAGGACCTGTTCAAGCCGGAAAACAAGGAAAAGGCACTGAACGCTAGTTCAGAGATGATTCTGACGGCGTTAACCCGTGCCGATGACTGCTTGTACTATCTGGCCGGTCTCCGAGAGCAGAGTGTGTTCAACTTCTGTGCGATCCCCCAGTCCATGGCTATTGCCACTCTGGAAACTTGTTTCCAGAACTATGATATTTTCCAAAAGAACGTCAAGATTACTAAGGGCGAGGCTTGCCAGTTGATGGTCGAATCTACGCAGAACTTGCAGCTTGTCTGTGAGGTTTTTAGGCGGTACGCTCGCAAGATTGCGAAGAAGAACAACCCACACGATCCCAATTTCTTGAAGATCAGCATTACACTGGGAAAGGTGAGTCTTGTGTGAAGTCGGTTCCAAATGTTTTACTAACCAGGCCCAGATTGAGCAATTCATCGAGTCGATATTCCCATCGCAACAGCCTCCACCCGACCGAAAAGCACCAGCCACAATAGAAGAAGCAATGAAGAAGCAGAAGGAGGATGCAGAGGCCAACTGGGACCTGATCTATGTTGTCGCTGCTGTGATTGGAACTGTCCTTGTCATGACTTCGCTAATGGTATGTCTCAAGCTTAATGAATACTCGAGCTTTGCTAACCTTTACTAGCTGTTCATCGCCTACCTTGCAGGCGCCCGCTTCGATATTGCCTGGTCTCAGGCCAAAACGGACCTTGGCAAACTTCTAGGCGGAGCAGCCAGTACGGCACCTGCGCAAGTCACCAAAGTCCTGGAGACTGTGGAAAAGAGCGAACTATAGGCTTTTATGATTTCTATCTTTCGCCATTATGTCTGTATGTAATTATATTAGCCACCATAAACGAGTCAAGGCAGGTATAGAGATGGATCCTAGTAATTTTAATTTTGCACGACGATGAAGGCTGGATTACAAGTCATCTGTGACGTCCTGGCACGATAGTTAGGATATAATAATACTTGTTTTGTATCAATAGTTTGGCTGAAGAAGTGACTCTGCAGGCGTGTACTCCACTTGGGAACGAGGCCATCTTTACAAGAATCATCTTCATAAACGCGTTCATGGCGATGGGAAGACAAGTTCGGGTGGCGACCGAAGAACAGTGAAAGTTATTTTTCTTCCCAACTGCCATCTGAGACTCTGGCGCTCTGCTTGCGACATGTTTGAAACTTGAGTGTCTAGCGTGCCAAGGCCAGAAGGCTCCCACCAAGTGCGACTGCGCTGCATATTATTCTTCTCGACAGACACGCCCACCGCAAGCAGCTAATTCCGACCCGTCCCTTCTCCGCAAGCCAGTCCCTTAGGCTGCACATTCCCGCGACCGCCTCGGTACCATCGCCTGGTGCGACTGCGATAGGCCCGCCTTCACCTTATTCCGCCCACCACCAATCCTCTTAAATTCCCCCGCAACCGCAACCACCTTTTCTCCAAAACACCACCCACCCACATACAAACCCCCAAAACCAACGCAATGGCCGAAGTCGCCGCGTCCGCAAACAGCAACCAACAGGTTCCGCTCGACACGATTCCCATCTCGCCTACCGACAACTCTGGAGAGGGCGAACAGTCCAGCAGCAACGCAGCAAATGAGGGCGAGATCCGCACTGTCTTCCATGACCCCGAGAACTTCAACGTCAAGCACCCGCTCATGAACACATGGACACTGTGGTTCACTAAGCCCCCGAGTGGCAAGGTACGCTAACGTTGTGTGCATGCCAGCCGATGCATTCTCGCTAACCATTGCAGGGCGACAACTGGGCCGAACTGCTCAAGGAGGTTATCTCGTTTGACTCGGTCGAGGAGTTCTGGGGCATCTACGTAAGTTATCTTCTGCCGCTGGCGCAGCCTACGAAACTAACATGGCTTCCAGAACAACATTACTCCAACATCCGACTTGGCACTCAAGTCCGATTACCATCTCTTCAAGAAGGGCGTCCGTCCCGAGTGGGAAGACTCACAGAACAAGCACGGTGGCAAATGGGCTTTCCAGTTCAAGGACAAGAAGGCAATCAACATTGATGCGCTCTGGCTGCACGTCATGCTGGCCGCCATTGGCGAGAACCTTGAGGATGAGGATGACAACGAAGTCATGGGTGTTGTCGTCAACGTTAGGCGAGGTTTCTACCGTATCGGTCTCTGGACACGCTCAGTTGGCCGTGCTATCCCCGGTGATGGAGGCAAGGGAAGGACCCAAGAGCAGGGCAAGGAGGTCCTTCTCAAGATTGGCAGGCGATTCAAGCAGGCGCTACAGCTCAAGGACAACGATGTTGTCGAATTCTCTGGACACACCGATGCCGCTCACGCCGGTAGTACTCGCGCAAAAGCCAAGTTCAGTGTCTAAGGCTTTGGCTACATCTCTAGGCATGCAGCACCACGGCTGATGCTTGTAATATCCTCCTTTGTCGGCGGACACATTATGCACTCCACGTTCGGACTGCATTTCCACACTTTGTTCACTGTTTGGTCCAAAAAATATCTCACTATCGGTTGGTAGGGACCGAGTTTCTAGCATGGCGTCCGCATGGGATTGCGAAGGGTGATATCAGGTTCTTTATACGAATCATACGGCCATGGCGGGTACACCTCGATGGGGTGAAGGGTTCTGGGCTTGTATAGAAAAACTCTAGTATCTGACATATCTATGAATAAGAGAATAGACGCACTTTTCAGTATTGGTTTGCAGAGAGTGAGAGCCACATGGTGATGGTTAGCATTGTGAAGAAGGCGTCGGAAACCGATGGTGAGGGCGGACACAAGGGTGTGCTCCAAGATTCGTTGTGCCTCAGTATCGTGATGTGGGCATGCAGCTGCTACACTCTGTGTATACACGAATAAGCGTATACGCCGGTGTGGCTTATCGCTCATATTAATAGAGTATGAGTCAAGTGGGTTTGTTGGGCGGAACTGGCTGTTCAAGGAACGGATGACACGGCTTAACAGTGGTGACGTCGGCTGTGGCGGTGCAGTGATTTTCACAGACAGCCATGTGCAGGCTGCCGACGCGCGCTCTACTCATATTTCCTTTTGACCCGCCCACCACCTACCCCTCCACTCTACATATTCGTAATCATGGTAGTAGAAACCGCATACTACGACGCCCTCGGCGTACCGCCCACCGCATCCGAACTGGAAATCAAAAAAGCCTACCGCAAGCTTGCGATCAAACTGCACCCGGGTACGCAGCGCAACGACGACGGTTTTCAGCACCTGTGACTGACTCTAGGGCAGATAAGAACCCTGGAGATGAGACGGCGCACGCGAAATTCCAAGAGGTACGTATATCGCTTGCGAGGACAGCGTCCGACAGACATGGTCGAGAATGCAAGAGGATCGCGGGGCTCACAACATGACAGATTGGTGAGGCATATCAAATTCTCAGCGACGAGCAGCTGCGCGCAGCATACGACAAACATGGCAAAGAGGGTGCTATGCCCAGCAGCGGGTTTGGTAAGAAAATACATTCTGCGCTGCGAGTGCGGGATGCTGACAGGTCACAGAGGACCCCTCCGAGTTCTTCACCATGATCTTTGGTGGAGAGGCTTTTGTAGACTGGTAAGCCACATAGTCCGCGACACATTGTTAGTGATATATCGCTCAAGCAGAAATGCTGATACCTTCAGGATCGGCGAAATTTCCTTAATGAAGGACCTTACCAAGACTATGGAAATCTCCCAGCGTGAAATGGAGGCAGAGGCGGCCGCTCAGGCTGAGGCCGACAAGGCAGAAGCCGGAAAGGCACCTACAGCTGAAGGGACTGCTGCTACTCCCCCGACTGCTGCCACAGACACAACAGGCCCAAGTGCTGCTGCACCGGCCAAGGAGGCCGAAGCAGCATCTGAGCACACGGGAACGCAGACGGCACATGTACCACCTCCTCATATAGAAGCAGAAGCACCTCCAGCGCCCGCAACCGGTGCATCCACCTCTACACAGCCCCCACCGCTCCCACCCCGAACAAGCACACCACCAACACGGGGCATTCCGATCCGCGCGGCTATCATGGACAAGTCTGACGAAGAGGTACGCATGGAGGCAGAAGGCATGACTGATGCGGAGAAGGAGCTGCGGGAAAAGCAAAAGAAGAAGGCTGGTCTTACTAAAGAGCAGCGGGAAGAGCTTGCAGCATACGAAATGGAGCGAAAGAGGATCCGTGAGGAACGCGTTAACAACCTTGCTAAGAAGCTTGTTGAGCGTATCTCATTATGGACGGAGACAGACAAGGCTACCGACGTAACTGCTGCTTTCAAGGAAAAGATTCATCTAGAGATTGAAAATCTCAAGATGGAGTCGTTTGGTATCGAAATCCTCCACGCCATTGGAACCACCTACACCATGAAGGCATCTTCATTCCTCAAGTCTCAAAAATTCCTCGGTATCTCAGGCTTCTTCTCCCGCATCAAGGACAAGGGCACCCTTGTCAAAGACACCTGGTCGACCATGTCGGCTGCGATAGATGCGCAGCTGACTATGGAAGAAATGGCGAAGCTGGAAGAGCAAGGTGGTGAGGCATGGACAGATGAGAAGAAGGCCGAGTACGAGAAGAAGGTCACTGGCAAGATTCTTGCCGCCGCATGGAGAGGCAGCAAGTTCGAGATTCAGAGCGTGCTGCGCGATGTGTGTGACGCCGTACTCAACGACAAGAAGATTAAGCTCGAGAAGCGCATCGAGCGGGCCCATGCTCTCATGATTATCGGAGAGATGTTCCAGAAGGTATGTTTGTTAATTTTGTCCTTGTTCACATCTGAAGAAGAAAAACTAACGTTTTCCATAGGCTGAGCGCGATCCCGAAGAAGAGGGCGACTTCATGGCATTTGAGCAGCTCATGGCTGAGGCGGCAGCGAAGAAGGATGCAAAGGAAGAGAAGCACGGAAAGCATCATCATGATAAGAAGGAGAAGGAGAAGAAGAAGGAAAAGGCATAGGACTGAGCCCGAGCTTTCTCTCTAACTTCCCCTCTCTATACATGCCGCCCTTTTCCCTTCTGCCAAATCCCGCTCCTTTTTCTTCTTGTTTTGTGATATCCATAGATGGGGGAACTGTCTGCCCTTGTTATTGATAATGGCATTTGGAAGCTGCGATAGAAAGTTGCTGAAAAGATGAGTATTCTGGGATTTTGAAAGTTTTGTGTGTTCTTTGTGTGCGCAGGAACTTGATTTATGCGTGATTTTACGATTCCGATATGCGATTTCTCGTAGGACGAATGTGTGGGAAAAAAACATCACCAACACACTTGAAAAACGAAAAGAATTCGGATAAAGCGGTACTTTTGATACAAAGAACGTACGTCCCTAAATATAAACATGTAATGCTACGTATGTGCTGCTATTTGTAATCATTCCACCTGAGACATTCGACTTTCTATGCGGACGCATCTCTAACAACAACCCAAATTCGCGTTTACTTCGTACCGACTTACCCGAATCTGCATTTCTGTAAATCGACTTTTTGCGGAGGGGATAATTAAGGGCGTCGTAGCTTTTGTCACTGCGATTCTTGCCGACGTGACGCAAAAAAAAAAAGAAGGTTTAATTCAGCGGCGTATGATCGTACGTCGCAAATCTATCTTCTATTTGTCATTCTCTGGTGGGCAAGTTGGGCGGACAAGTCGGGGGGGATGTTGTATTAAGGTTGGCATTGAGCTAATATGCCGGTTATCCTTTCCTTTTGTTATGGCGGGCAGTTTACTTTTTTGGGGGGCGGGTGCGGGAGCGGGTGTAACGGATGTTGCTGACTAAAAAAGTGGATGGATTGGGTGGTGTTGGGGAGATTGCTGGGGTTTGGGGGTTTCAATAGAGGGGTGCATGGTATATGAGTAGGGGGGCGGAGGGTAAAACGGGGGGGGGGGGCGTGGGTGTGGCTTGGGGTGGCGCTTTTGTTAAGGTAGTAGTGGTAGTAGGCTTGGATGCGCGAGCCCGGTGTGTTCGACTTGGTTAGAAAGTTAAAGTCACGATGTTGAAAGGAGAGAGGAAGTAAAGTGGTAAAGGGATAGTGTGGTATCTCCATTCGATCTGTCGTAACACCATAGTATGTACAAGTTGAAAAAGCGATACGCATTCTAACCATTTCCTCCCGAAAAGAGGCATACCAACATCACCACCGCCTGGATACTCAAGCGTCAGAAAAACAACAGTGATGCTGGTGGGGGTGTAAAGAGTAAATGCGTGCATATCTGCGCTGCTGGTGTGGTAGCGGCAATAGAGGTAGTATCCGTCTTTCCCTTCTATGCGTACTAGTTACATTGAGTTAGGAAAATTCGCAAAGTATGATGTGTATAAAAAGGAAAAAAAAGGTAAAGAGCAAAAATGAAAGCGGATGTTCTCGTGTCCCAGGGTCAAGTAGTTTTGTTGGACAGTACGGATTCCACAATCAGAGAGATAGGAAAATATAGAGATTATGGAGATGGTTTTGCGAGACGCTTAGGCGGAGCGCTTGGCGTGGACGGAGCCCTGTTGGTAGATGAGTCAGTATGATGTTGTATGAATGATAGTAGTAGTGAAATGTAGAAAAGAAAAAAAGAGCAAACATACTCGCATATTGGGCATGTTTACGGAGATGTGGATGTCGGCCTTGTAGGCGCCAGTTGCGGGCTTGGTCTCAGGTTTTTGCTGAGAAGGAAGAAATGTCAGGAACATGTTTTGCTTGTGCAGGGTGGGAGAGAGAAGAAGAAGAAGAAGAAGAAGAAGAAGAAGAAAAAGGCGAAGGGAAGTTTGTCTTACAGGCAAACACACGTGCAGTTGTTTAAGGACATACCTCGGAGGCGTTGGCGGCAGGAGCAGCAGGGGCAGCGGGCTTGGTGGCGTTGGCGGTGCCAGCGACGGCGCCGACCTGGAGCATGTTGTCCTGACCAAGGGTGTTCTGGATGAAGCGAGAGTTGAACTTGACAATCTTCTTGATGGCAGTGTAGTCGGCAACGCTGACGGCAAGGGGCTGCTTGACGATCATGAAGGTGACACCCTCGGCGCAAGGAGGGGTGGTGAGGGAACCGGAGTAGGTGAGGACATCGGACCTCTCAATGGTGGAGATGACGTCTCTGTAGTTGATTCCGCCCTTGATCATGGTGGTGCTGCCGGGGGTGGCGATCTTGGAGAGGGAAGAGGAGAGGGAAGAGATGATCGAGGAGGACCTGCCAGCGGAGACTTCGAACATGAGGGCAACAACGGCCAGCTTGGTGTTGTCGGCAACACCCTGGTGGACCATGTGGAGCTCAAGAGGGTAGTACTCGCCGAGAACGTGGTGCTCGGATGGGGTGTGCATGTGGAACTGGACAAGCTGGAAGGAGTCATTGCCGATTGTAGTGGTGCCGTTGGTTACGACCTCAATGGTCGTGCCCAAATTCTCGAAGAGGACCTCATCGACCTTGGGGACGGAGATCTGGGGCTTAGCAGCAGCCTTGGCAATGGTGGCATCTGAGGGCGGAGTGTTAGTAAAAGGCGTCTTGGAGCTAATGTCAGCGTGGTGTGGGACTTACCGATGTCGATGGGAGACTGGTTCTTGCCGGTCTTGCAGGCCTCGTTCTCGGGAGCGAGAGAAGCCCAGTTGAAGGGACCGTTGGTAGGACCATAACCAAATTTGGCAACCTCAGCACCCTCAGCGGCCTCAGCACGCTTGAACATGGAGAGGCCGTGAAGGCAGGTTGCCGAAGCAGTGGTAGCGAAGAGGACGGTCTTGAGAAGCATAGTGAATGTGTTTGTGTGTTGTATGGGTAAGTGTAATACTAAGTTTAGATTGATGTGTGGTAGAAGACTGATGAGTAAGAGAAAGGAGTGATGGACCGTGTAGAATGAAGTTTGTTTTATGCTGGACAAAAGATACGGATCGCAAGTTGTTTAAGTACAAGCACACAAGAGTCTACGACATCTGGTGAACAATTTAGTGCTGACGATCTAGGCGCGCACGCCCCCCTGTCCGGGTAGGAACAATAGCCTACGCAAGGGACTCGGGCGTTACAGGAACATCCTGTCAAAGGCGTGTGACGAATCGAGAATGGGCCAGTGAAGAATAAGCCCGTGAAGCAAGCGAGGTTCAGGCCAAAAAGCTTGTCAACTACGTGCCTGGTTCCTCAGGAGGAGTTGCCGCAGATCAAACGGGCTAACAGTGTGTCAGTCTCATAAAAAACATCTGATTTTAAGGATTAGGGGTATGCTGGATATGCGTTTCCAGGCACCAAGAGCCAGTTCTGCGTTTTGCCTTGGATGCAAGCCACACACACAGCTCCGTTCACGCCCGGCGTATGCTGATCTGTAACGCATCCTTCGATACGGGTTTTCCCAGCCAAGAACGCTCCTCTTGGGCCAAGTCTGATAGCAGGAGGCAATATTCTAGGACGCTTTCGCAGCATTCCTGCCACCCGGCAGCCATGAGGGTAAAATCTCCGAGACAGGTAAGTGCCAAGTCGACGACCTGTGTCTAGTACGTAGCCACATGCGCTCCAAGAGGCCAAGTCTTGCGACAGTTGCTTAGGGGGCTTGTCGAAGGCTGTGTTTGAGACGGTGACGCCAGCCACAGGTGGCAGCTGGTTGACAAGGGAGTCTTGCGGAGAAGGCTTGGCCGCCCACCGCGACTAACGAGTAGTAGTGTGTGTACTTGGCTAGCACGGTGAGATCACTGCACAGCCGTTTGTCCCGGCGGCGGGACTCCGTGCTGATGGCAGATGGGACGAACAGCGCAGATGCCAGAACCGAATCGGAACCATGGGAGCTCCTCTTTTTTCTTGGAGGCTATCAGTCATTCTCCGCAATAACGCGCAAACTGTCGTCATGCTCTCTGTCTGCCTCGTGCACACTCCACTTCAGAATAATATGCCCATGACAAGCTCCGGCCTAGCCTTGTCCTGCTGGCATCCTCCTGGGCCTGAAACCCATTGTCGCCTTGACCCTTCAAACGGCTTGGCGAGAAGAGGGTTCATCTCCCCCCAGGAATCAGGCTACAAAGATTCCAGATTTAGGCTACGTTGCTTGGCTCCCACGTTTTGTCCGCGCATGCATCACATCGTGCTGGCTTACCCCAAACACCCAAAACCCGTAGCCAGGGGGCTAGCCTGCCTGCCCTCACACCCCGTCGCCGCCGCCATGGTTGGGAACGTCGCCGAGCGGCAGTAAGGCCGAATGGGATATGTACGCCCAAGGCCGACAGATCGCCCATCCTTCATCACCCTTTCCCGTCCAATCCCACCGTCCCAACCCGCGCCGTTATGGACAAGGGTCCAGTTTACTGCGGAGAAACCTGGAGTCAAAGGATGCGTTACAGCGGAGCGCTACGCGGCTTGGTAAGGTGGGTTATGAACTGATGATTGCTGGTAAACAGGTCATTTTCCATCTACCGACCTATCTCGCGTCCTCTCCAAAACCCAGCCACAGCGCTTGGCTGCCATGGTGCAAGTGTCAACCTCCGCTGCCAAGGAGCGCATACATGTACTAAAGGGTATTGGGCTCCACGGCTGAGAGGCTACTAGCTCACCAGCACAAAATAACCGTGGTAAAGGCACCCGGATCCTACCGACTGACACCCGCCGTACTGCGCGGACCAGCGACGCCGTTCGCGCCACCATCGAGTAACTAGCGAAATCTATCGGGCGCTACGCACCGTCGTCCGACGAGCCGGGCGCATGGCGAGACTCGAAAAAAAGGGACAAGAGCTCCTTCAATGCTAATGGCAATTAGCGTCATGGTCGAGTGAAGCAGCGTTCCCCCAGCAAGCTCGGTTGACCTGAATCGGATATAGTGCATAGCAATTTGCCCGTCTGTCACTCCGCGGTGTAAGTAAGTAAATAAGTATAGGCACAATTCGCATACGAGACATGTCAACGCAACACCAGCGGAAGCCACAGGAGCTAAAGAACGGTCCGACAAGTAAAGGCGACGACAACCAGACGCCTCCACAATTGTAGTTAGCACTCTCTTCGAGTCATTCTACTCAAGAAATAGGCCAATCAATTCGCCAGTGGCCGCTAGGTGGTTTCTCTACTTCGTCTATGCGTCAATGCCGGTCTGTGTTTCGAAACAATCACAGCCTTTTGTCCAGCCAGACCACGTCCAATGTCATCTTCTGCTCTTGGCTTGGCCACCATATCAATATAAACCTTCTTGGTCCCTTTGGCTTTGCTCTTGGTCGCTGGCCTCCGCTTTGCTCCAAAGCTTTAACACTAAGACGGCATACAAATTGCGCACCCTCTCTCGGTCTTGGACTCGGACCCTAGGCATTAACCAACCGTCCCTCTCGAACCCGTTTCTTGAATTTGTTTGCTGTAACTTGATTACGCCAAGTGGCAATCTCTAGGATTACATGGACTTTTCCCGCGTCCTGTTCGTTCCCTTATCCTGCTGACCGCTTGGCCTGTTCCCTCAGATTACCGTATCTCTCTCACCGTCTTCCCCCAGCTCCGCCCAGCAAACCGGTCGTCCCGCCCCGCCGTTTATTACAGAAATAACCACTCCTGTCCCACCCAATCAATCACCCTCAATAGATCTCCAATTTGTGTAAACATCGTTCGACAATGACGTTTGAATTATCCACAATCGTAGATCATACAAACAGTTCGCGTTCCGTTCCAAGCAAAATCAATGAATGATAATATTCAAGAAGATAGAAAATACCCGCCCCACCCCAACTCACTCGTCTACACACTACACTCCAATTTCCATCGCATTACAACTACCGTACCAAGCCCACTCTGTTTCCCTCCGTTTTATATATCGTACATACTACTATACAAACATACCGACACACCGCCCCCCGGTCCCCTTCCAAACAAATACCAAGCCCCCCAATGCGTTTTCGCATTCGGTCTTACTCCCACCAAGTCTTGGTACAGCATTGGCGAAGAATCCCACCAAACACAAGCATTGCATTTGCGAATCCTTCTCTATTGCGCTCTTATTCGCACAACTTAGCGCCTCGTCCCGGGCTTGTTGTTTGTATGCACAGGACTAGACCCAGCGCAAGCGGGCTTTGCTTGTAACGCAAAAGAAACACTAGAACATCGAGGTTTGGTAAGCCAAGTACACCAGAACACTGCGGACTTTTCAAGGCAAAGCCACTAGAACATCGCCCGTCGCGCGCATCAGCTACGCAATGCGGAAGGTACCAAGCAGCTGGTCGTCCCTCATTCCAAGCGACCGGTTTATTTTGGGCACTTGACCTGCGTACATACCCAAGTGCACGGTTTACATTGCCCTAACTAGTATCATCATCATCATCAACACGGCACATTTCTTCACCTCTTCTCCAATTCCCACCCCCATGTCCCACGATACACCCTCAAATCCTTGGCACATTACGTCTACGCAGGCAACCACATTCGCAACACCTTCCCAATCCATTGCGCGTCGCTTCAAACTATATTCGTCTACCGGCAACCACCGAAGTAAAAAAAACGAAAAACCAAGACAAGCCACAAAAGATGGCCGGCAAACAGGGCAGATGCAAGACCAAAAAAAACACCAGCCAACGGACTACGGACTATCGTTTAACCCCGCCTACAATTTTTTTTAGTCCGTAGTAATCGTGGCGGGGAGAGAGCATATACAACCAAGACCTTTTGCTGACACTGGTGACGTCCTTGTTTGCTTACTGGATCTAGGCATCTGACAACCCCCCTTCTTACGCGCGCAACCCAAGACTGTATACGCAGACCCTGTTTTTGGACAACATTGCGGGTGCTGACGGAGATGGGTTTATTCGTGGGTGTGTACGGAGGTGCCTTTCAAAAGTTCTGTCTGCCAAGAACAGTCTAGCCGAAGTACTGCCGCCTTAGCCGAGGCTTGTCTCTTCCCTCTATGTACTCATTACCACCTTGTAGCTCAATAATCTTTTGAATGTGTACAAGGATTCGCTCAATCCAGGCTTGGATCTTAAGTTGCGAGAGTTCTCTCCAGCAGTTCTGCTAGATTCTGACTGCCTCAGCCCTTGACTGTGGAGCTCCTTTCTTCGTAGTCTCTCTCTTCATATAGAACCAGCATGGCTTAATACAGTTACAGTCTGGCGAGTTACCACACTAGAGTAGTCTCTCAACGTCGTGCAGGCGATAGATCACACTCTGATAGTGGTGGGCGTGGCTAGGTGCCTTATCCTCCATTACAACAGTCTGAGGTCTATCTTGGAGGCATTCTTTGGCGAAAGGAATCAGCTTTGGGATCAGAACG